>JAWZYT010001434.1:172500-255000 GCA_034508575.1 Petrolisthes manimaculis | reverse complement strand
AGGTTAGGTTAGGTTAGGTTTAGGTTAGGTTAAGTTAGGTTAAGTTAGGTTAGGTTAGGTTTAAGTTAGGTTAGGTTAGGTTAGGTTAGGTTTAGGTTAGGTTAAGTTAGGTTAGGTTAGGTTAAGTTAGGTTAGGTTAGGTTAGGTTAGGTTAGGTTTAGGTTAGGTTAGGTTAGGTTAAGTTAGGTTAGGTTAGGTTAGGTTTAGGTTAGGTTTAGGTTAGGTTAGGTTTACGTTAGGTTAGGTTAGGTTAGGTTAGGTTAAGTTAGGTTAGGTTAGGTTAGGTTAGGTTAGGTTAGGTTAGGTTTAGGTTAGGTTAGGTTAGGTTTAGGTTAGGTTAGGTTTAGGTTAGGTTAGGTTAGGTTAGGTTAGGTTAGGTTTAGGTTAGGTTAGGTTAGGTTAGGTTAGGTTAGGTTAGGTTAGGTTAGGTTTAGGTTTAGGTTAGGTTAGGTTAGGTTAGGATTATGTTAGGTTAGGTTAGGTTTAAGTTAGCTTAGGTTAGGTTAGGTTAGGTTAGGTTAGGTTAGGATTATGTTAGGTTAGGTTAGGATTATGTTAGGTTAGGTTAGGTTTAAGTTAGCTTAGGTTAGGTTTAGGTTAGGTTAGGTTTAGGTTAGGTTATAAGAGCTAGTATATACGTAACTACAATACAACATTATTATTATTATTATTATTATTATTATTATTATATATTATTCGGTTTGCTGTTTTACTAATCACAGAATCATCTTTCCATATATATAACCTGTGTAAGAATTCATGTGATCAACTGTACATACACACACATACACACACACACACACTTAAAGGGGGTGCGGGAGTAGGGGACAGGCTTTCTACACACCCACAAGCCTGTCTCCCTATTCCCGCACCCCCTAAACCCCCTCTCCAAGCCTGTCCCCCAACTCCTGCACCCTGATAAACCTTCCTGAACCTCCCTAAATCCCCCCCCAAGCCTGCCCCCCTATTCCCGCACCCCCTTAAAACCAACATGAGCCAGTCAGTGTAAAGTCTACGGTCTAAATAAGCCATATAAAGAACCATTAAGGGGGTGTGGGATTAGGGGACAGGCTTGGGGGGGACTGGGGGTGTGTGGGAGTAAGGGGACAGGCTTGGGGTGGGTAGGAAGCATGTCCGCCTATTCCCGCACCGCCTAACCCCCCCCCCCCCAAGACTGTCCCCCTACTCCTGCACCCCCCAAACCCCCCCAAGCCTGTCCCCTACTCCCACACCCCCTTTAATGTAGGTCAGTGTTTAATAGTACTGTATAATTATAAAAATGTATATTACATTATTGTATGATATTGTATTATACGATACTATAAGTATAATGTAAAATATATAGGAGATAATATATATACTAACACATACATACATATATATATATATATATATATATATATATATATATATATATATATATATATATATATATATATATATATATATATATATATAGGCTATAATATACACTCACAGTTCAAAACACAAACGGACACACAACATGAACACAAACACAAGCATACATAACAAAATTATACATACCGTATGTATGTATATACTCACAAGTACCGAGTATACATACACATACACACACACACACGCACACATACACACACACATACACACACACACAAACACACACATACACACACACACATATCCGTCCCATCAAGCCCCCCCATGCACAATAAATGAACGGTTGAAGCCCCCCCCCCTTTCCCTACCTTTCCTCCTCCTCCATACATACATACATACATACACGTCCCCTTTCCTTCCCTCTCAGCCCCTCACCCCATGTTGTAAGACCCTCCTGCCTTATCTTGCAAATCAGTCCCCTCTTCACTCCACTCCTGTAACAGACCCCTCCCCCATTTTTCACTGTTAACATCCCTTTCTCCCTTCCCTCCCCCACTTTCACTGTTACAACCCCTTCCCTCCCTCCCACCCCACTTTCACTGTTAACAGCCCCCTCCTCCCTCCCTCCCCCACTTTCACTGTTACAACCCCCTCCCTCCCTCTCACACTCACTGTTACAACCCCCTCCCTCTTCACCACCCCACTCCTGTTACAGCCCCCTCCTCCCTTCCCTCCCTACCTCACACTCACTGTTACAACCCCCTCCTACCCCCCCCCCTCTCCCACTTTCACTGTTACAACCCCTTCCCTCCCTCCCTCCCTCCCCCACACTCACTATTACAACCCCCTCCCTCCCTCCCTCTCTCCTTCACTTTAACTCTCTCGTTTTGTGATTATCTAGCCAGGAACTTTTGTGTGTCCCTCCCCTTTCTTCTTCCTTCCTTCCTTCTCCTCTCGTCCAAATTCTTTTTAACTTCTCTTAATCTCCCCTTCCTTCCTTCCTTCCTTCTCCATTTTCTTCTCGTCCTATTTTTTTTTAACTTCTCTTAATCTCCCCTTTTTTCTTTCTTCCTTCCTTCTCCATTTTCCTCTCGTTCAAATTCTTTTTAACTTCATCTTAATCTCCCCTTTCTTCTTCCTTCCTTCCTTTTCCTTTCCTCCTCTCGTTCAAATTACTTTTAACTTCTTTGGTAGGGTATAGATGATAAGGGTTTGTAAGTTAGGTTATGACAGGTTATATATAGTTATAGGGTTAAGATATAATAAAGTAGGGAATACATAGGTAGTTACTAGATAGGTCAGGTCAGGTCAGGGTAAGGTAAAACAGAGTATAAGGTAGGGAATACGAAGGTAAATACAGGGTTTCATAGGTCAGGGCAAGATAGAGTATATTAAGGTAGGGAATACGAAGGTAAATACAGGGTTTCCTATATAGATCAGGGACACTGTATATAGGTAGAAATAAAACAGGGAAAATCAGGGTAAATATATATATATATAGCCTATAGGGTTTAGTAGGTTAGGTCAAGTTAGGTCAGACAGAACAGGAGAAAAGTGCATGGGTAAAGGAGAATGACAACTTTATACACACATATAATATACACCTATAAACCCTATATACACAGACCAAACGAAATTATAGGGAAACATCAAAGTATAATATATAATTTAATGTATTATTATATATAGTGTTTGGTAGGTTATATAGGTTATAGGTTAGATCTAGTCAGGATATATATATATAGGCTACAGAGGTGGTGTGTGAGGATGACAACTTAATATTACACTATACATAAACCTATACAGGCTACAGGAAGTGTATGTGTAAATGAGTGTGTGTATAGATATATATATATATAACAAGTTAATACACGATACACACCTACACACACAACTAAAGTAGTATATGTTGTGTGTATATAACAACTTAAATACACTATACACACCTATACACACAACAACAAAAAAGGTATGGTGTGTAAAAATCAGGGTATGGTGTGTGTGTGTGTGTGTGTGTGTTGATAGACTGGGCATGGGGCACTGCAGTTGGACGCCATAACTGCATTGCTACCCAGAAACCCGCTCATCAAAATTTCTCTTGTGGGGAGGATGGAAGGGGAGGGGTTGGGTCTGGGTGGGGTGATGGGGGAAGGACAGTGGTGTGGGATAGTGGGGTACAGTCTCCCTTGTCCCCCTACTGTGCCCCCGTGCAACCCCGCCCCACGCCACGAGAAAAATGGAGTCAGTCAGGTGCAGTGTGTGTGTGTGTGTGTGTGTCTGTGTGTGAGTGTGTGTGTGTGTGTGTGTTTGGGCAGTAGGGTACCTCATTGGTTTGTCATTGCTATCAAGTCTCATTTCTTATTTCCCTCACACCTCATCATACTATCATCCCTCACCTTCACTCCTCACTCTATATCTCGTCTACACACAAACACACACACACACGCCCTAAGATCGGGAGTGTGTTTTCCCCGACCTCCATTTTGTGACGGGTTGCAAGTGGAGGTGGTGTTGCATGCGGGGTGCAGTGAAGGGGGCGGGCAGGTTGCAGGCCACTCAACCAATCACAGACCATAGCACCGCCCACCACACCTCATGCAACCTTCCCTTTTGCAACATTTAATCACTCATAACCATTCACAACCAATAACTGTTTACAACCTTACAACACTCTATGATACAAATATATCCCTGTATTAAACGACTACCAAGGATTGAGTCTAAAGAGATTACAACCAGCACAACACAACCCAACCTTCCCTGCCTAGCTAGCTGCCTTCTACTTAACTCTACGGACCCGAGAACCCGAGTTTGGTGTTGGTGGTGGTGGTAGTGTTTGGTTGGTGACGTAATTGTTGACGTCACGTGGTGGGAGGAGCTTCATGCATCACTAGGACCTATCAACAGCAAGGTGGTGGTTCTTGCAGTATATTTCCTGGACCAATCACCTGCCTGCCTGCCTGCCTGCCTCTGCCTGCCTCTGCCTGCCTGCCTGCCTGTCTGCCTCTGCTTGTGTCCGATGAGTGGCCACCAATGCAGTAGGCAGTAAACAATCATGCATGCAATAAACCAATTTTTTTTATAGGAGGCTGACTTTTTTTTTGTTTACTTTCATCGATCGTTTTTTTTTTTTTGTACAGACCTTTTTTTTATATATATGTTTTTTTTTATTTTTTGCTGTCTTGTCCCGTCAGTCCCTTTTTCATATGCAAATATAAAAAAAAATGATAAAAAGAGGGAAAGAAAAGAGGTAAGAGGGAGGGGAAGGGAAGGGAAGGAAGGTAAGTATTCGTGCATTCATAAATAGAGGAAGGAAGGAAGGAAGGAAGGAAGGGATGCAAAAAAAAAAAAAAAAAGAGAAAAAAAAGGAAAAGAAGGAAAAGAGAGGATGAAAGGAGAGAATACAAAAAAGAAAGAAAGAAAGAAAGGAAGGAAGGAAGGAAGGAAGGAAGGAAGGAAAGAAGGAAGGAAGAAAGGAAGGAAGGAAGAAAGGAAGGAAAGAAGGAAGGAAGGAAGGAAGGAAGGAAAGAAGGAAGGAAGAAAGGAAGGAAGGAAGAAAGAAAGAAAGAAAGGAAGGAATAAAGGAAGGAAGGAAGGAAGGAAAGAAGGAAGGAAGGAAAGAAGGAAGGAAGGAAGAAAGGAAGGAAGGAAGGAAGAAAAAAAGGAAGAAAGGAAGAAAGAAAGGAAGGAAGGAAAAAAGAAAGAAAGGAAAGAAGGAAAGAGGCTTGGGAAATATATAAGGATGAAAGGTGCATGAGAGAGAGAGAGAGAGAGAGAGAGAGAGAGAGAGAGAGAGAGAGAGAGAGAGAGGCAGTGGGGTGTGGGAGTAATGGTGAAAAAAAAACACAAAAAAAAAACACACACACAAAAAAAGTATGATGCATTAGCCATGTATCCCACCATACATACATACATACAGAACAGAGAACTAACTTGCTATAACAGCCATGTATGTATGTATGTATGTGTGTATAATGTAACACATGTATAGATGAATAATGACCACTTTTTCATACGTTATATCCATTTATATTTTAACTTTATGTATTTACCTCAAAAATTACCATTATTATTATTATTATTATTATTATTATTATTATTATCATTATTATTATTATTATCATTATTATTATTAACATTATTATTATCATTATTATCATTATTATTATCATTATTATTATTACTATCATTATTATTATTATTATTATCATTATTATTATCATTATTATTATTATTATCATTATTATTATTAATATTATTTTTATCATCATTATTATTATTATTATTATTATTATTATTATTATTATTATTATTATTTCATTTTGACATGTATCACTCTCTCATTCGTATATATAAATTTCTCTCTCTCTTCAATCATCTATTATACTTTTTCTCACCAAACAAACAGTAACTTTCACTCTTCCCTTCCATTTTACATATAATATTGTACCTTAAATTTATCCCTTCCTTCCCTCCTCCTCTCCCTCTTCAAGTTACCAAAACAAGGCTCTCTCTATATATATATAAGTATTCCTGTCTATACCCTCCCTCTATCTGTCCTTCCCTCCCTTCCTTCCCTTTACATATATCCTCCCTATATCTGTCCTTCCCTCCCTTCCTTCCTTCCTTCCCTTTACATATATCCTCAATCTATCTGTCCCTCCCTCCCTTTCTTCCTTCCTTCCCTTTACATATATCCTCCCTCTCTCTGTCCCTCTCTTCATTCCTTCATTCCTTCCTTCCTTCCCCTATATGGCCTATACCCTATTTCTGTCTATCCCTCTCTTCCTTCCTTTCTTTTTCATATACCCTCCCTCCCTTCCTTCCTTCCCTTTTCATATACCCTCTCCCTCTATCTATCCCTCCCTTCCTTCCCTTTTCATATACCCTCCTTCTATCTATCCCTCCCTTCATTCCTTCCTTCCTTCCCTTTCCCTGTAAAACCCTCTATCTGTCCCACCCTTCATTCCTTCCCTTTCCCTGTATAACCCTCCCTCCGTTTGTCCCTCCCCCCTCCCCTCCCATACATACCTTCCTCCCCCCCTCCCCTCCCCCCCCAATGCAGGTAATGCAGTGTACAGGGAAGGAGTTTTATGCATCCCTGTCACTACCAATGCACCTCCTTTCTCCTCACGAGTACATACATACATACATACATACATTTTCTCTCTCTCCCTCCTTCCTATGTAGCTCCTTCCTTTCTTTCTTTCTTTCCTCCTGCATGGTCCCTCTCTCCTTCCTTCCCTCCTTCCTTTCTTTCTTTCTTTCTTCCTCCTCCTCCTCCCACACACACACACACACACACTCACTTGTTGAATGTCACCTTGGAAGTCTAAATAAAGGAACAACTCCCAGGCATTTTTTTAGTTTGTTTAACTGTACACACACACACACACACACACACACACACAACATTGAAGGACCCTATGATCATGTATGTATGAGAATTGGAGGCTTCTGATTCCTCCTGACTATGCCACGAAACAAGCTCCTTCCATATAGGTGTGTGTGTGTGTGTGTGTATATGTGTGTATGTACAGTAGATGTGTGTGTACAGTATATATGTGTGTATAATTATATATATGTGTGTGTACAGTATATATATATATGTGTGTGTGTGTGTGTGTGTATGTGTGTGTGTACTTACCAACTAACAGCCTCTTACCACACATACATAGGCCTATACTCTCTCTGGCTGACTTTCCCACTTTCTCTCCTTCCCTGCATAACCTTCAGTACTCCTCCATAGGCCTATACAATCTTTCCTCTCCCTCCCTTCCTTCCTCCTCTCACTGACTGCCTCACTCTCTCTCTCTCTCTCTCTCTCTCTTCCTTTTGTTATCATGACCCTCCTTCATTCTTTCCTTCTCTCTCTCTCTCTTGTCCTTCCTTTCCTTCTCATGATCCTCCTTCTCTCTCCCTCTCTCTCTCTCTCTCTAACCAACTAAATAGTGTGAGCCAGCCTCTCTCTATCTTCTCCCTTCCTTCCTTCCCTCCCTGCCTCTTCTATGATAGGCCTACCCTACAGTGCTTTCCCCAGCGACAGAATACCATAAAACCAGGTTGCTTTGTATTGCCTGAACTCCCATAGGCCTATACTGTACATACATACATACATACCTCCCTTCACACACACATAGCCTACTTCCACAAACATACATACATACATATCTTCCTTCATACATACATACATCTCCCTACATACTTCCATGGACAAACATTATTATTTGTATATTCCACGTCTCTTTAAAGATGGTAATTCACTTTTGTTACATTGGAGTGCCTTGATTCCTCCAAAGTATATATATATAATACCAGGAAACAGAACCAGAAGAACAAAAATAGTTTCACACAACCAACCAATCGTTCCAACTTTTCCTTCACATGCATCTACTGTATAGAATATATATATAATCATTGCAAACACTTTTCCTACTTAAATTACACACAACTTCCTTATACTACTCTCACTTTACACCTGGTGGTAACTAGACAACATCACAACAGTCATAAGGCGAAGAAAAACCTTGACAATGGTAAATAATATATATATATATTTTGTCTAATATTGTGGTAGTTTACTTGTTGTGGACGTGAACTCTGGCTTCAGTCGATCACCACAACAGTATAAAGTGACAACCAAATATTGTATCATAGACTTCTTATTTGCATCAAACCTTTAATATAATATATGAACTTCTAAACTGCATGTATCTGGCCCTATATATTACTAATTTTGTACGAGTCCTTATACTTTGTAAATACAACACGAAGAATAATAAATAATTATTTTGTGGTGACGTCATAAACATAACACTTACACACACACAGACATCAATGCATAGTCGCGCACACACACACACACACACATGCCACGTGGTTGGTGTCTTCAGTACACATACATACCGGTACATACACACCACAGCCACCTGCATTGTGACCAGCAGAAGAACATAAGAATAGCGAGTCGTACATGCATTGAGGTGCATATAGGCCTTATGTCAGTGGCCCATGGGGTAAGGGAAGAAAGGAAACCATGAGGGGTAGGCTATGTGGGGGGGAGGTAAGAGGAAGGACGAGGAGGAGGAGGAGGAGGGAATGGCAGACGGAGCAGAGATATAAACAACATGGATTGGGAAAGGTGAGAGTGATGGAGGTATTAATATGTAATACTAACTTGTGTGTAAGTACTACAGCCACAATCAAATAATTATCCACTAACACTTTCCTTCCCTCGTAGTAAATATCTTGGTAATAAAGAACAATACGTGTGTGATTTTTCAGCACCTCATAATAATAATACTTGAGGGGGTTGTGTTGACGTAAGGTGTTTTTATATGATTATATTTTAATATGATACTGATTTATTTAGACGATGGAAGGAAAGTGTCGGTGGATATTTGATTGTGGCTGTACTTTATGTATAAATTGGCAAGACATGTATGTATGTATGTATGTATGTATGTTCTTATCTACCTATTTACCTATTTGTATCTTTACAGGATTTTAAAACCCAATTATCATATTTTTATTTAAAGTTATGAATGTTTTTGACACACATATAGGTTGATAAATAGGTAGGTGGGTAGTAAGAGAAAGAATACACAGGTAAGGAAAGTAGGTAGGAAGGTAGGTATAGGTAAGTATGAAAAGAAGGAAGGAATAAGGAAGGTAAGAAGACATTGAGGTAGGGGAGGGAGGCATAGGAAGCGAACTGGCTTGGGTGTGAAGGGGTGTCAAAACTCTTAAAGTATAGTATTCCACACATTCTTTATATATAGGCAATAGTAATATATCTAGACACTCATCATTCTTTCCCCGCAGCATCCAACAAGCGTGGAATCATCTCCCATCTCACGTAGTTAATAGCCCCACTCTTGACACGTTTAGAAAATAGTATCACCAATCATTACTTCCCCAATCTTAATCCTCAACCCACAGTCCCTGATCCAATCCACCCTTATCCTAACCTCCTTCCCTGTTGGACTTCTAAAGGCTGTCTCTCCTTTTATAATAAAGGCTATTTTTCATTTTCTCTGAATACAACACGACTTTAAATTCGTTTTCTTTGTAAGTCAGACTATAAATTTCTGGTAAACTATGATAATATCACCACCGTCACACGTTACCACTTTCCATTAATAAACAGCTTAGATGTCCAAGTTTTGTGTGTGTGTGTGTATGTACGAAAAATGAAATAAAAACGCTCATATCACGTTAAATTTTCAGCCTTAATTAAATTACTGCCAACTCTAAAACAATAATACCAAGACATTTGGATTGGTAATATTACTACAGTACTTATTTCATCATTATAACTTGAATATCAAATTATAAAACAATAATACAGCCATTAGATTTTCAGTACAATAGGTGATCGATGGAGTTGCAATATATATGTAATGAAAATTTGGTTACAATAATAATAATAATTATAACTACTATTATAATTATAATTATAATTATAATTATAATTTAAGGCAGTATCTTGACATAGAAGGAAAATAAGTTAATTTATGATTCATCTAACTTATAAAATTTACTACATACCGGTATATGCATTATTGTTTCTATTTACCAAACTATTGTGAGAAAATAAACAGCCTGCTGGTAACCTAACCTAACCTGACCTAATCCAACCTAACCTAACCAAACCAAACCAACCCAAACGCCCTTACAACTGCTGGCAGGTCAGTAGATTATAAGTTTAAATTAGATTATTAAAGTAGATTAAGGTTAAATTAAGGGTTTTTCCTATGGAGGTATAATATTATACCTCCATAGTCTTTCCCTACAATAATTTGGCAAAAGAAATAATAAAACAACTAGAATTTTGCATGAAAAACTAAAAGAAAACAATATCAAAATATAAAAACTAATAAAGATACTTACCTTTATTAGAATTCAAGTGAGTTGCTACGATATTTTATACGTCCAATGCAATAAGTTGTTGTGTATGTCTTTCTTTATAACAACAAACTTTTCAAATCAAATCAGTGAACGAAACACAACACAACTTATTATTACTCTTTTCTGTTTTGTTATGTATTTAATATTTATCTTTTATGCAACATTCGAGTACAAAAAAAAAATGTAATATAAAAGTTCATGTGTGTGTAATAATGATATTTAAATGTTTGTTTTTAAAATTACAACAATTATTTATTAATTAAGAAAAGTTCTATTATAATAGTTTGCCGACTACTGTACTTCGATCAGGTCGTATGCAAGAACATCCATACGTGGTGTTTACGATGGCGTGGTATCGGTACGACAGCTCTATCATTTTTCTATGGAGCCATCTTACCGGTACCACGCCATCGTATTCACCACGAACGTTCTTGAATATGGCCCCTCGATCTTTATTTTTCCCTTATATTATAATATAAATAAATAGATACTCCTCGTGACTGATTCTCATTCCTCTTACCTAACACATCTGCTGTCTATTATATTATATTTACACGAAAAGCAGCAACTTACAATTCATATTTAATTAAACTATATTTTTATGAAAGTATGTTTTTAACTCTTTTAAAAGTAGGTATATTCCCCGCCAAACGACACCCACATTCCACAGATATAATAATAGATATCAAAATGTATAATAATTTCAGAATATTCATTTTCATACCGAGAAAAATACAAGTTCTTATTTATATTTTCAGAAACGAAGATAAATGAATATATTTTGATATATTAAATTAATTAGAATCGTGTTCCTATGCTCTGCTGTCGTTGCGTTGGCCTTCGATTTCATCATATGTTGTAACTAATTACAACAATAAACTAATATTCAGTAAAAGCAGCATATCCTGTTAGTCATATTAGTCCTTTACAACAAACAATAATAAACTTATAAATCCCATAATAATAATAATAATAATAATATAAAAATCACGAGTATGCGAGTCATAATATTAGTCATTTACAACAAAAAACAATAATAAACTTTTGGTAAATCCCATAATAATAATAATAATAATAATAATAATAATAATATAAAAATCACGAGTATTTTAAAATATATGTGATAATAATAATGTGAATGACGGAAAGTGATGTTCTTTTTTATATTGTTTAGTTGTTTTGTTTACATTTGGCGCGCAGACAGGCCCAGTCCAGTACAGAGGTTAATACCATACACACACATACATATAATAATTATATATATACGTAATTACTGGACCTGTGTTACTGGAAATTACTACCTTAACTTAGGTATTCCTATCATCATAAACATTATTATTGTTAATTAATAGGTATTGTTATTGTTGTGTTATTTGGTTATTTTATTGTGACTAATACATTTATTTATATCTTGAACCTCGTGTTATGCTTACTAACGTTATATATATACGTATATATTTGGTTAATTAGGTGTTATTGTGTTATTTGGTTATTTTATTGTAACTAATACATTAATTTATATGTTGAACCTCGTGTTATGCTTACTAACGTTATATAGTTGGTCAGTTAGGTGTTATTGTGATGTTGTGTTCTTTGATGATTTTATTGTAACATAACATTACTTGAACCTCGTGTCATGCTGTAATTTAATAATATAGGTCTGGTAATTGTTTTGTGTAATTTATCATGCTGTTTACAGACTGTGTCATAATTAACTTACCTTTTCATTCATTATATATTGACATTATCTTATTCTATTATATTGTAAGTTAGGTGGGATTTGGGCAAGGGGGTGCGAGAATAGGGGGACAGGTTAGGGTGTGTTTTGGGGGGTGAAGGAATAGGGGGACAGGCTTGGGGGAGAGGGTTAGAGGGTTGCGAAAATAGGTTACAGGTTTTCTACCCACCCCAAGCCTGCCCCCATATTCCCGCACCCCCCCCAGTCCCCCCCCAAGCCTGTCTTATATTCCCGCACCCCCCCAGTCCCACCCCCAAGCCTGTCCCCTTACTGCCGCATCCCCTTAATGTAATGTTGACCCTGACAGGTGAGGTACGGTACAAGATGGCTGAAGGTGAAGTGAATTGTATCATCTGCCTGGAGGTGTTTGAGGAGAATGGTCACATGCCTCGTACATTACGTTGTGGTCATACCCTCTGTACCCCGTGCCTGGCTGCTCTCTTGGAACGTCCCCCTAATCAGCGTTCATGTCCCGAGTGCCGACACCCTATAAAGATCACCAGTGTGGACCATGTGGCAGTGAGTTATACGGTGCTACGTCTGGCTCGGGCATTGGAACAGGCACAGGGAGCTGGACTTAATATTAGGTCTGGAGATACATGTCCTTCCCATTCCAGACCTTTCTCAGCCTGGTGTAAGTTATCCAAGCGTTGGGTGTGTCCGAGGTGTAAGTGCCATCCTGCTTGTACACAACTGGTGCCTTTAAAAGAAGCCGTATTAAGTGACAAACGGCAGACGGTGAAAGATACGGAGGACCGACTGGCCACCTTGGAGACTATTAAAGGGAAGATGCGTGTAAAACGGGACAAACTTGTGAAACAACTGGATGAAGTGAACACAGCTCTCACACGACTGGGTCAGGTGATTAGTGGTCTGGAAGAAACTGAAGCCCATGTAGTGAATGCTGGCACACCAACCACACTCAGCCGTGCTAATGCTCGACACAAACCAAACATGAAAGCAGCCACGGACTTGTTAGCTAAACATTCTACTCAAGAGTCTGACTCTGGTCCTGGTCCTGACTCTACTGAACCTCAACCATCAGAGTCACCAGTTATATCACCAGCTACACCTTCACCTTCACCTCCTTTGAATGGTGTCATAACTCCAGAGGTAGGCTATGGTATCGGTATTATTCTGTACAATGGTACTAACTTAATTATTCATTTATATATTGTATGGGTACTTTTTAAAGGTTTTATATTTGCACATCTGGATAATGTATATATTGATGAAATATTTTAAGTAAATTTCATAAGTGGTTTGATATGGTTATAGTCCCAGAGTAAACTGATAAATTAAAGTTACAGTAATATAAGGTTACTAAACCCTCACAACATTTTTATCAATTTCACCTCAGGCTCTGAAGGAAAAGCTGAGCATCACTCAGAACCTGTATGCAGAACGAGAATGGTGCGGTGAAAAGAAGTATGCCCGTATTACTCTCCAAGGAAGTGACCTTTGTATGCATACCCTTGATAACAACCCACCACCTGAGGATGCTTATATTGTATCAGTAAGTATTATAACAATATTCTCATCCCTCTTCCTCTTTGTAATGAACAAAATATATAGTAATGATCTCTTTACTTCACTAACCTTTAACCTGATGAGGCAGTAGTAAAACATCATCAGTAAAGACTACTCACATGTTGTTCCTTTACCATTATGTCAAATCATTGATAATTTCAATTCATATTTTATTTGCCTATTCAATGGAGTTTTCTTGGTCTTCTTTGTATATATAGTATAGTTTCCTTTCTTTTTCTCTACTACAGTTCTGGCCAATAAGACAACAGTGGGTAGACTGTCAGCAGAGAGCATTTATGGATGTGACTATAGGAGACAGAGTGGAAGGCAGATTGGAAGTGTTGCTCTTCAACCGGTCCGTACGGGCAGAAACTTTTTGTGATCTATGTGTTGGAGAGATGGGCTACACCTACAAAGGACAGCGCCTCCATTTTAAAGTGGCTGAGGCAAGTGTGGCAACCCAGCTGGTGGTGGGTGAGGAGTTCCAGGGAGAGGATGGAGCTGTCCATGCTGCTACATCTTATCATGTGTCTCAGTACAGAGATGGTGGGTATTATAGGCGGCAGGTGTTCCCTGGGTTGGTGTCTGGTGTACCTGCTGCTGATCACAGCCGCCTCGCCTTCTTTAGAGTACACATGTTCCATACCAAGGGACGCACAGATATGTACAGTTTTGGCAAGGTGGAGGCTGGTCTGAGTCTTATTCGCCAGGCCTTCAATGACCAGCAGAACAAAGTCTCTCACATATCTGACTGTGGCCTCCTCTTTAGTGTGTAGATCATAGCACTCACTCAATCCTTGTATATATCACTCACCTCACTCCACATACTCACTTTATTTGGTTACACAATATCTTCCTTACCATACACCACACATAACTTTTCAACTATTACAACATTCATGCATTACATTACACCATAACTCCCAACACTACAGTCATCAGCCACTGTTCTTCACTCATCACATTTTCCTTGCAGGCTTACCTTATTTTGCAGCTCATAAGGCAGTCTGGTTGTTAAGACCCATCCTATTATAGCAAGCATTATTATTGAAAATCCTGTCTTGAGAGTAAGTAAACAAAAGTCTGCACAATTTGTTGTTGCATCACTGATTACAGTTATTTTAGTAGTTTATCATGTGCTGTCATAGAAAAACCCTTGGTGTGGTGTTAGAAATAGTACTACAGCTACAGCAGCCTTTCCATGATAAAGACTGATGTTGATACTTGGGTCACTTTTGGGGTAAAAGTTGCATCTGTCACCTGTTCCCTTACCTCACCCTGCCAATACAATACTGTACTATAGAGTACCATTTTTGTTGTTATTGTTATCATGACTGGCAAGTTAGTGATGAGTGCTGCCTTGGTGCTATATGTATTTACCAGAATGGCAGAGAAATAATCTGCCTCCATAGTCATAATCACTTTATATTCGCTGTATTGTACTGTATATTACTATTACTACTATATTGATAAAGTATGTTGTCACTAGTCTTGATGATAATATATAATTCTGTATCAAGGCTCCATACATATTATAAGCTTGGATGACATGTTAAGTATTTCATAAAGGCCAATAAGAACTTTGTGCCTATAATCCTTCTAATATGTGATTGTGAGATGGTGTGATCAGCTAATCTGTATGTCTGTCAGTCATGTTGACGGATCTGTCATCAGGTATGTCAGATGACCCGGCCAATCAAACTTGATACATGGTACTCCATCAGCTTGTTGATAACATTGCAAAAGCGGCATTGCTAAACCATGTGTGGTTTATACCATTTTGGTTCTTGAAATCAGAATTAATCACAAAATATACTGTATGTACAGTACCTTTTTATTTTATAATTGAAATACAGTACAGTATGCAGAAAATTGACAAAACAATTAGAAATTCATGGTGAAGGAATTGTATGATATTTGTTATTTAGAATGAAAGATTTGGCAGATGCACATTCTTAATGGGATTACTCCTGCTGCAGCATTGCACTTTCATGAAATAGAATGACTATACTGTACTGTAGTTGGCTGTGAAGATATGGGAGAGATTGGATGATGGTAATGTTTTATAGCTCCTCCAAACAATCTTATGAAAAACATTGCTAAGTTGAATGTACTGCAATCAAAATGTTATGGTAATGGAAGACTTAGAGAAAATTTGAAATACAATACATAGTACCTTTGGAGCCAAGATAAAATGATAGGTGGGAGAGTGGACGATAATAATTGTTTGGTCATTATTATAGCATCCTTTCTCATATATTCTGAACATGCTGGTTGTTTCATTGTTTGTTATATTAATGTCAAATTAAGAATATTTTGTAATCTTCTACCTGTAATTTATGGATTTTTATGGCCCCCTTCACATAATGCAACCAAAGTTACATGACGATGACTGAGTAACCATATGTTTGTATTGGTTTAGATGGAGCTCTTCACAACCAAGGTTACATGACGATGACTGAGTAACCATATGTTTGTATTGGTTTAGATGGAGCTCTTCACATTGTATATGGTCACATCATGTGAAGGGGGCCTTACTGTATATCCAAATCAGTACGCTACAGGAAAACATATATTACATAATATTTAGTATCATAATGCGAGACATAGTGCATTAGATGTTTTTTTAGTGAATTCTCATTTTTTCATTCACTGCTGTATTATACTAACAATGTTTTAAAACCAAAATTTAGTTTGAAATATAATTACAAATAACATCTACCTGTACTATGATTCAAATGTTGCAAGAAAGAATATTCATTATATATTAGAAGTTATTGTTTTTGAACTTGTTCTGTACGATATCTTCGTTACATTCCAAAGTCCTGCTGCATACTTGAAGTACAAGTATCTGTAACCAATTGAGTTCTCCATTATTTGGTACTATGAATAAATGGTCAGAGTGATGGTTACATTATGAGAATATGTGCTCTTATAATATAGAATTGGTAGAAATGTATTCTATTGAACTAGCTTGTAGCCCACAAAGATTACAGGATGGTATGACCCCTCCTTATTTACTTTGCATATATATAGCATTGAGGATTGAACTTGGTCTAGAGTGAATATGATTCATTGCACCAGCCAGGTGCATTGTGAATGAATAGAGATGTGGATTTCCCAGAGTTTGGGTAGTAGAAGGTAATAAGGCAGAGGAAAAGAAGACTACATGAGACATTTCCTAAACATGCGAGAGGTTTCTTTCAAGTATTTTTTTTTATTGGTATACTGTATGTTCAAATTTTTTTTATCTTTGCAAATAGAGTTTGCAGAAGAATGTGTTGTTCTTTTGTTTATTAATTGGTAAGTGAATAAGATAACGAATGGATTTTTATCAAAGTTCTCAGAATGATCGAGTAGTATGAAATCAAGAAGTGATAATGAAGGTGAGGAGTGAATGTAATGTACGAGTACATTGATAAAAATGAGGGTGAGGCTCATTTTAGTTATATCCGTAAACTGTATTTGGTATTATTAAGGTACGTACTCGATCCAAGTGCCCTTCTAGTTTTAAGTCTGTATTGTAAGTTGCGAGTCAAAACATATTTTGTATTTGTTCTATAGTTTGTGGTATACAGCAAACAACAAATAGATAATCTGGCCTTTAGAAATTATATGACTGTCACTTATACATATGGTAAAATGGAGCAGTAAGGTTACCCAGTAAGGAATTTTTTTTGTTATTTGGGTGAAGGCGAGCACTGTATTGGAGTACACATAATGACAATGTTTTGAAGGAGCAGATAAACCACAATAGTTGTTGATACAAATAAGGATGTTGGTATTCAGTGAAAGTAGACATTTTTGCCTGCATGGCAGCCTGTTAGTATTACAGTACAGTATTGTACTAACAATTTTGTGTTAACTCAAAATAGTGATTGAAATGACCTTATATATACAGTTAAAACAAAATTCTTACAGTTGCACATCCTGATACAGAAGAACCCTCTGGAAAAAGTAAACTACTGTAATACATGAGTAAGTACCTTAGCTTAACTGATCATCAATTAGCTGTGTAAGAGCCATATACAAGGTTGAGTGAGGATGAAAGAAGACCAAGTAGGATGAACAAGAAAGTGATTTTGAGAAGTAGAACAGCAAGTACAGTATGTAGGAAATTGATGGAAAGGAGGACAGGTAAAGAACTGAAAGGCAGTGGATTGGACTGAAGGGGAGCCTAAAGCTTAAGTATTGCCCACATCACTGCAGGTAAAGGCCTTATGCAAGAAAAGATTTGGGGGTAGGATTTGATAACAACTGATACAGCTGCATCTTATTGTTAAAGAAGCTTTGTATTAGTATTTGGATGGTGAGGCAAAGTGGTTGAAAAGTTTTGCTACCTTTGAGATACCATTGGAGCACAAGGAGGAGCTGGTGCTGGTATGATGGTAAGAGTTAGAAGGTTAGGTTAGGTTAGGTTGGAGCACAAGGAGGAGCTGGTGCTGGTGTGATGGCAAGAGTTAGAAGGGGATGGAGTAAGTTTAGGGAACTTGTACCATTACTAACCAGCAGAGTGTTACCACTGTTAACCAAGGGCAGAGTCTCTTGGGTATGTGTGCGCAGTGTGATGACGTATGGAAGTGAGACTTGGCCCGTAAGGGTCGAGGATATGTGTTGCATGGAAAGAAATGATATGAGAATGATAAGATGGATGTGTAATGTAGGCCTTAAAAACAGACTTAGATCAGAAGAACTCAGGGGAAGATTAAATCAGGACAGTATTGGGAGATATGTTCAGAATAGGAGACTACAGTACGGTGGTTTGGTCACATTGAGAGAATGGATGAGAATGCTTTGGTTAGTAGATGTAGAGCAATTGATGTAGCAGGTTCAGTAGGTAGAGGAAGGCCAAAGAAAACATGGGGGGAAGTGATACGGATAGATTTGAGAAAAAGAGGAGTTAGTAAAGAGCTGGCCAGAGATAGGTTAGCTTGGAAGGCTATTTCTAAAATCCGTCCAATGCATACCAGCATGTAAGACGGACGTTAAACCGAATATTATGATGATGATCAACTACAGTATAATTCCTGGCTAAATACAGTACAGGGTAACATCATTACCTGTATTCATGAAGTTTAAATTTATATTGTATATAAATATCAAATGACAGATTCAAGGCGTTACAGTGTCAGAATTGCAGAGAAAATCTTCTATAAGTGTGTTTGCTTGATAACCTAGTAAGTGATCTTATGGCCAGATATTACTCTTCCAGTTACTGTATTTTGTTTCTTGGTCAGTTACAGGTCTGGGCATCTTTTATGCTAGTGGGTGATATTCTTATAAATAAGAGTACTGAAGGTAGAAGACACATGCCTGGAACAGAAAATGTATGTATGAATGGTAGGACTTTAGTACTGGAAGAGGAAAGATGATAGAGAAACAAACCATTGATTAAATAGCTTTAATCTGTAAAAAGATTAAATGGTATGATTATTTTTTTTTTTTTTTTTTTTTTTTGTAAAAAATAAAAATTATATAAGTTGATGACTACAGTATGTGCAACAACTTGCATGTAGAGACAATATAATCTGATGTATTGTTGAAGTATTAGTTACAGCCATGCCAAATTGTGATATGGTAAATTATCCCAATTTTATTTTCTGTATGAAAGTAAATCCTGGCAAAATTTTTAGTCTTGATTTAGTTCCAGTGGCAGTTTTAGACACTGTACAGTACTGTAATACTATTGATTTTGGGTGTGCTTTGATCACTTATTAGGCTGGGATTTACACCAAGCGAGTTGTTGCTGAAGTTCCTCAAACTGTCTGGCCGAGCAGCCCCGAGCTCCTGAGGAAGGCCATGGCCTGAACCGGGCTTTCCCACAGTGCCCTCAGAGTGTATGTTGTGTTGTTGGCAAGTGTGGTTGTGTGTATTGCAGTCTTCAATAATGTGTTAAATAGTATGGGGTGCTGTGTTGCATCCTGGACAGGCATCCGCAATGGCTCCATCCATTTAAGTCAGTCTCATGACTCGCCATCCCCAGTTACCATAATTTTATATGGATGGTTGGCAAATCCATTTACATTGGATGCGTCACATTAATTTAGGCTGCGCTGCGTCGCTTCACGTTGAGTCAATAATGCAGCTGAACTTATTTTCTGCTTCAGTCAAAGTGAGTCATTAAGTTCTGAGAAGCAGAGTATATAAGGGAATGGCATCCTTTCTTACCTTCTGTTTCATTCCTACTTTCAAGCCCTCTATAACTTTCTCTTACATTAAATTATATATTTTGTAATTATTAATTAGTTGGATATTAATAAGTTGTATTTTCACTTACCAATAGAAATAAAGGAACTGTTATGTTTTATAAATTATTGCCCTACACAAGTCTACTTGTAATTTGCTATTATTTTCAATAAGATATTTCTTAAAAAAACAAAAAAATAACCATTCTTTCTTCAACCCCAACTGGACACCTGTAAATATTAAATACAGTTGTTGTTGAAGTTCCTCAAGCTGTCTGGCTGCTCGGCCAGTAAATACAGTAAAGTCTACCAGCTTGATATTTTCACTTGTCACTCTAAACAAGTTGAAATTTTTTTGTAGATTGTTTTTTCAAGTCTGGGATAAATGACTGAAGCTTCCAAAGTCTGGCCTTTTGGTGTACAGTTCATGCATCCATATTCGCTTTCTCTTAAGTCTGCGATGATGAAGCCATAACAGAACGATTACTTCAGCGCGGGAAAATACGCCCATTGTCCTTGAAATCTGCCATGGCACTTATGACTCGACTTGGGCAGACGCAGTCTGTGTGAACGGAGATTAGTGTTTTGACTCGGACCAAATGACTGAGACTGACTTGACGCGACGCGACTCCCTTGGTGTAAACCCAGCCTTAGTGCTGGATAGCCTTACTTACATAAAATTATAATGACATACAGTATTTGACTTCTGCATCAGGAAATTGTGTCAGCACTTAAAATTTCTAGGAAGATGTTGGGCCAAACTGAAACAGCTCTTTCATTACTGTACTCTCATACAGAAAACATCAGAGTTGCTGGAATGGAAAAATTACAGTCACTGAATATAAGGGACAAACATCATCAATTTGACCAGTTAGTTGGTATGCTGGTAACTGTACTAGGAAAGCATTATATAATGCTAATACAGTGAAGAGTTAGACTAATGATCTGTGTCCCATTAATGCCCCTGCTTATAGATGAGTAGAGTCACATTTTTGCTAATACCATAATTTAAGAGTAGGTAGTTAATTCATCAGTTTCCTGGTGGTACAATAAGAGGGAAGAACTCCTTGATAATCTTACAAAGGTTCAAACTGGTACACAAACATTACCTTCCACCAACTCACTGGATGTATCCTGATGCACTCAAGAGAAACAACAGAAATTATCTACCACACAAAAGGTAAGGGCTGTGATTAAGGTTCTGATCAACTGTATTATTTCATAGTAACCAATGAGGATCCCCTGAGTACTTAAACAATGGATGGATTTTAATTTTACAGTACAGTACTAAATATTACATTTAGTATCTTGCCATCCTGCATAGTGTTTTGATATTCATTTATATAGTAGTTGTGCTTTTATTTTCTATAAAAACAACATATGTTGAGCTCTTGGTTGCTTAAGTCTTAAATGGATGAAAGTGTCATCCATAAATGGTACAGTAAATATATATATATATATATACTGTACAGTATTGTACTAACTACACCTATTTGTTCACTCATCTATAAAAAACCTGAAGGCACAAATAATTAAAGTCAACATTATATCAGAAAATTAAAATACAGTACTGTGTGCACCATAGAACAAGAAGCCTCTTTTCACAAAATTTTACTTTGGCTAGATATGAAGAAGCAATAATTGTTTTGTAAAGAATGGTTTCTGATATTATGGTGTCAGTTTTATATAATCTGTCTACTAATTCTACTTTCCCAAGAATTTAAAATTTCTCTCGTCATACCAACTCTACATAATATACTCTGGTAAAACTATGACTAGTCTGCATATATAATACATACGAAATCAATGTTTCTGACGCTCGCACATACACACACGTACACACCTTGTTTGGCTATGCTGCTGGTTCAATCCAAGATGCATTTAGTGGCAGGGATATGCTTATGGGTATATATATATATATATATATATATATCAAAATAACTAGAGAAATGCAAATACAGTATTATCATTAAGAATATTATTCACTAGTAATTATTAAAGCATATAACTCTGCTCATTATTATACAAAGAGAATAAACATTAAATTGGATATATTATTATAAAGTACATAGTGTCATTTTTGTCTAATCAGGTATGTTATTGCACAAAATAATAGCTCAGATACCAAAAGTTTTGTCAAGAATAAAGTTATGCAATTTTTATCACATGAGTGGTCAAAGTATACAGCCACATAATGTAGCTGGACCCCTTTACATTAATATATGAGGGACATCTATGGCCTCTTCTCAGTTAATCCACTCTCACTTACTCAGAGTTGCTAATTTTCTCTGCCAGTAAAGTTTCAACTCTTGGATTCAAGGATATCATTTTAAAGATGTGCTGTGACAGCTATCATGACTCATTAGTTGAAACATTGATTGACACTAATGGGGAGGCAAAGACTCACAATTCTAGGTGGGTTACATGAGAGTGGAGTCAACTGTACCATATACTGTACTGTGTTAAAATTCAGATAAACTTACAGACTAGTATGCTAATTTAGTTTCTGGCACTTTATGAGGTGGGATTTGACATCATGCAGTTCCTCTTATCTCTTCTCTTCCTCTGGTCTTTGTCCTCGAGTGAATGTTAAGAACACCTGAAGAGAAAGGAAGGTAAGTACAATTATGGTCCAACTACTGTACTGTTGGTGTTAATATCATTCACAGTAAACAACAAGATTACAATTCTCTTTTTCAAGGCTATAAAACTTCACACAATTATTTTGCAAGAGCAAGGAAGGTCTGTACAATGAGGGTGTTTAATACAGTACAGGTATAATATTGTTACTCACTCTTTCTAGTGTAGTTTGTGTGACAGCATAGTCCTCTATGGGCAAGATATGCTTTGAACGGTCCAATGTACCAAACACTCCTCCCCAGGTAACACCAGAGGCTTCCACAAAATACTCCAACCTTCCCCATTGTTTCTCACGCACGTGGTGACCTTGGAAATTAAGTGGATGGAAATGGCAATGGGTCAGTGAATAAGAATGGAATCAAATTGGAATAAAAACAAGTTAATTTCTGAAATTACAAAACTACTTTTATTTGAAAAAAGAAATACTGTACTGTATGTAGCTTCTAAGAGTGCAATAAGTTAATGCATAAGGTCCTTAATTTATATATACTGTACCCTCATACCTAATCATAAATTTTTCTTAATAATTATATATTGTTGTGACCATTGTTTCCTCACCTGGGAAAGTTATATTCATAAAGTCTTGTATTTGTTTCATCTCTGGAGGCATCTCAGTGTCCAACTGGTCTACACCTCTGTCTCTGTCCACTTCATCTTGGGACATCTTTACTCTGTAGGATTAAAGGGAGTGTGTATCAGAGATGAATGATAGCACCAAGTCCATTAATTTCTCCTCAACTACTATCCTTACTTTCTTCCTCCTTTCAAAGTAATCCCATCCATCCTCTCTAACTTTTCTGGCATCATATGTTCCATCTTATCTTGTTAATATTCTATATAAGGAATTTAAAGGTTTGTGCCATATTATCCAATGTTATTTTATAATGTATATCATAAGAGTAAAGGTAACATAATATGAGCTAAGTATACAGTACATTATTGTATATCTCACCCACCTGATGACGATTGAATAACCTTGGCTGAATTTACTTTTGAGGTGTTGTGGTGAACCCAAACAGCAGAAGCGACCATTAACCATGATGGCCAGACGGGTACAGAGAGCCTCACACTCCTCCATGCTTAGGGAAGGAAGGTCAATAGTATTTTATAATTCACTGCAGAACTAAATCTCTCACTAAGAAGGTTTACAGTCATGATATCCTTCTATGTACTGATTCTGGTTGTTCATTTTCTGTTAATGTGACACCAAACATTGCAATTGGTTCCATCGGCCCTCAGCTGATATTCTCACTTTCTTTCATCTTTAATCTTTATTGATTTGTATTAACACAAGTTTTGTACAAACAATACTTGTACATCACCTGATATTTCTCTCCCTTCATCTTTGCTGTACTGTTTATTTTTTCCTTATTTACTCTTTCTACACACTACTTTGTGCAATTAAAGGATGTTAATTATCTACAATTTATACAGTACATACAAAAATCCTGCATGCATCCTACATATATAAACTGGAGGGGAACCAGGTTAAAAAAAAAGAAAAAAAAAAAACTGTATTAGTTGTTTTCCAAGACAACCTGTGAGAGGTAAGGATGATACTGCGTCCAGCGTCCCGTGCAGCAGTGAGGACGTCCCATAAGAGGCGGCGAGCTACTGGGTCCATACCAGAAGAAGGTTCATCCAATAACAGTAGTGGAGGATCACCCACAAGTGCTACACCGGTGCTCAGTTTACGCTTGTTACCACCACTGTTTTGGGTAAGTAGAGGTGGTCCAAGTTAAAGGTCATTATTAGCACTGCTCTCATTCCATATACTGTGCATAAAGTACTTCAATATTAAGCTCTCTATGAGTACATGATCTATCACACTTTTTCTCTTGTATTTATGCACCCATGGATACTTGTGCATCTCTTTATGCTTAGAAGAAGTTACAGTTATGTTCATTCACACATCAATTACATTCCTTCCACTCCCGGCACCCTAAACATTCCCATTACTGTACAGTTAGACACAGGAATGGGTGGTACAGCCCAGGTGATTGATACTCGTCCCATTTGAGTAACCAGTGTCTATTATCAGGTACTTGTTTTTTATTACCATCCTCAATACAGACTTCTGCCCCTGATGTCTCCTATTTGGCACTAAGGAACTTGATATTGTGAGAAATGGGCCAACATTCACTTGTGCTGCACCACCTGTTCATGTGTCCAACTGTACATCATTCCTCACACCTGTACTGTACATCATTCCTCACACCTGTACTGTACATCATTCCTCACACCTGTACCAACTTTATCATTCAAATCTTCCATCAAAAACACTTACTAACTCTATAGTACTGTACAGGTAGTTACTAAACTTGTATCATCACAAAGTGCATAAACAGTCATAACAACCATTCACACGTTTACATATTTCAACTTTAATTTACTGTACAAACATTTGCATATTCACTCATGTTATAACTCTATTCCCCATTCATCAGCAAACCCACACCTATCTTACACTTCCCTTGCTCTCCCATATCTGTTCTCATACACTTCACATCATTCCATTCATAAGTTCCCAACAACAACTTAGAGTGATTTAAACTTTCAAAGTAAATACATTTTGAAAATGATAGAGATCTGATTTGGTTTTACTTCTTAATTTCCTCCATTCTCTCTCACCTATAATTTCCAAAGAGGTTGTCGAGGTGCTGAGTGACTAGGAGCTCCTCGGCCAAACTCCTAATCATTGAATCTATCATACGTTCTGGAACCCCTCTCAGCCGGGCAAACATACGTAGTACTTCCCTGCCTGTCATGTGGTCATGTAGTGCATCAAACTGTGGGCAGTAACCTATCTGCTGCCTCACCTGTAGTAAGAAACACAACTCCATGTATCAATAACATACTAGGATTAATTACACTACATTCATGTAAGAGACATGGAAATCATCAGGTTTCATTTCATCCTCTACATTACTGAATTTCATCTTTATTTCCTGCTTTCTTCACCTTTTCATTGGTGTGTGTGTGTATTTACAGAGCAACACTGCCCATGTCTTTATTATAACCATAAAACTATATAAATCTCTTCTTTCACACCTTCCATTTGCTCATTTCTTCCTCACCTTCTTGAGTTGTGTCCGTACACTAGCACCATTGACATATGCATCACCAGAGGTCATCTGAATATCACCAGTCAACATTTTAAAGGTGGTTGTCTTGCCGGCCCCATTGATTCCAAGCAGACCAAAGCACTCCCCCAGGGGTACACCAAGGTTCAAATGGTCCACTGCAATCAGGCCCTTGTCATAGGTTTTGTACAAGTTCCTGAGAAAGAGAGGAGAATTGGTAATTAGATGGATTGGGAATGACAGGCTAAGGGCTAAGGTGAATAGAGTCACATGAGGTGAGAATAAAAAATACTGGGAGTGATATAGGTTGGGGCTGGCCATTAGAACTAGGAGTTAGACTGACATAAAAAGGCAAGGATTTAAAAGGACTTAAGGTGAGCATTAATAATAAGTGGAACATGAGTGATATAAATGGAGAATATATGAAAGAATGGAAAGAGAAACTGAATGTGAGAAGAATTCGTATTAACTTTAAGGAAATTGGAGAATATAGATCAAGAATAGTGATCCAGTACACAACCCACCTGAATATAAGCTTGTCACTCTGCTGTAGGATATCTTGTTCAGTGTTGAGTACCCTCATCTTTTCCTCCCTTACATCCTCATCATCTCCCTCACCATTTGGACTCACTCCTTCCACATCTGGGGATGAGAGAATGATACAAGTGGTATCAGTTTACTATCACAGTGGCCATGTTTTAGAAATATCAGTTATTTCAATTTTTCTGGTGTACAGTGTATAATGATATTGTACACTGTCATAGCTGATGATGACTGCAGTGATATTTCTTAAAGTTTGTTTGGAAAATACATAACAAGTTGACTTTGCATTTTGAAGTTGACAAATAACATGATACTGTGCTGCTGTCAGTGGTGTACAATAGTGTATACATTTAATATGAACATTGATAATATACTGACCATTTCTGGAAGAAACCCTCCGCCAGATCCAAGAGGCGGCATATCTAAGTTGAACAAAGACCTTGAGTTCCACCAGAGCCAGGATGACATAACAGGCGACTCCTTCCACACCCATAAACACTAACATTCTTCCAACACCCAGCTTCTCCCATCCTATGTAATCTTCAGTCCACAATACACACCCAAATGCTCCACACTTTCCACTTTCTGAAGTAAAGTAGAGTCATTAGTTAATGTACAGACTGGCTTTATAGTGATATACAGTACAGTATACTGCATTGTATTATACTTGAGTGTCTTAAATATAGTAATAACTCACTGTGTGACAGTAATAGGTACAAGTTGAACTTTACACCAGACCCAACACAATGTTCAATTACTCTAGTCAGCACTCACTCACTCCCTTTCTCTCTCTCTCTGTCTCATAAAAAAACCATTACATATTCTAAACTTGGCAACTCACCTCTGCAACATGGATTGGGAAGGAAGCCAAACATACAGATCACACTAATAAAGTCTTTGCTACAAATTTTCAAGACTTGGTAGTTTCTGTAGACGTCCGTGATTGCATTTGCCATAGCATATGATGGAAAGAGAAGGAAGACCCAATCTAATAGGTCTGCTATATGTCCCAGTTCAAGGTCTGGGATCCGAAGTATTGTCACTGTAATAACTGTGGCCATCCCTGTCAATACAATGAATTAAGTGTTAAATCTATAATAATAACTAACATAATTTTTATTCTAGTAACAAATACCTAGTGATAATTGTTGTTGAAGGAAAGCACTATTGACATTAGAAGGAAGAGGCTTCATTCACTTTGGGTTGTGCCTCATCATAAAATCTTTACAAAGAATCTCTTTATGGTACAACAGCTAAACACTAACATATATTACTCTTTTGGTATTACAGTACTGTACAATGTATACATGGAAAAATAACTGTATAGTATACAGTATAATTAATGTGTTCAATAAGAAATAAGTAAACAAATCGAAAAATACAGTAGTAAGTGTGAGAGATAGTGAGACCTCAAAAATTATATGCTTATAATACATATGTACTGTAAGTATGAAATAATTTAAATAATTTTACAGGAATCGTGTACCATGAAAAATGACTGAGCCTCAATGATTGACTTAGTGTATGAAGGTGCAGGTCTCATGTGTGCGTTTATACATAGTTGGACATAAGCTTAAAAAAACCTACAGTTGCACCACCATTATGTAATAACCAGTGGACTTATAGATGTCTAATTTGTGACCTTCTCATTAGTTGTATAACTGGTCAGAGCTCTGCAACTATCACAGTCTTGGACACAACAACAACACCAACACCATTGTGTTTACAGTGGAATTAATCTCTTCTCAAAACACAATTTCTCACCTGTAATAATATTTATGATAATCATTTTGGTGAAGCCTCCAGATGGTACAGAGAAGAAGAAGGAGAAGAGGTACATGAGAGGGAGTGAAGCCCAAGCGTAGAACATGAGGATCAACATGATGCGACCTAGTTGGTCCCATTCACTCAATCCCTCCATTCCAAATGCCTAGTGTGAGGAAAAAGATAAAAAAGTCAAGAAAGTCTCACTTACAATAGTTAATAAATAAATACATCAATTAATAAGTATAAGGCCAGGGCTATTAAGATTGGTAAACAGGTAATTGAATATAATAATGTATTATATGTAAGACTGAATAGAGATATGAGTGCAGATGTATGTGAATTTATTCTGTTGACACGAAAAAGGTACCAGTATGCATTTATACTTACAGTAAGACAAAGTAGACAAAGACAACATGGCAACAAGAAGAGTAAATAGTCCCAGATGGCAGAAGCAGTCCAGTACGTCCATAAGTTAACACCTGATACAAACTGTAGATGCTTTGCCTTGGCTGTACAAAATAACACAAATTGAATCAATAGTACAACCTACTGAATAATTTACTGATTGGAAAGATAACATTGATGTCAGCACAACTTTTATATCATATACTGCTGAATGAGACTGAGAACAAAGAAAGTAAAGCATGATTTGATGGAAGAATGATTAGATGATGAATTCAAAGTTACTATATTACACTTAAGTAATAAATCATAGACTATATAGAAATTAGATAAGACTATGTACTGTATTTGGCAAGTATCAGTGTAGTTTTCCAAGCAAATACTTTAGTGTATGAAGCAACATGACAGGAAACTCATATACAAGACAATGGAGATGACTGTTATGATGGAACTCTCACTGAAATTAATCCACCATATCACCAAACTTATAATTTTTGCATAGAGCCCAACAGATGGAATAATAAGACTAATACTGTAGAAACATTTGCAAGAAAAGACATCAATTAAAAAATGATGATGACCGGTATATTGATTCCCTTTTCAAGTTTATGAACATTGAATGGTATCAGTCATCATCCTTGGCTCTGTGACTCACTGCTGCGCTCCTGAATGACAAAGATGACGAAAGAAGCAGCCAGGAAGGACATTCCAAACGCCAAGTTGAAGCCAATCTGGAAGCCTAAGGACTGTCGCTGGTCTTGAGTTAGCTGTGGTGGGAAGTTGAAGAGGAAAACAAGATAGACAATATTGTTGAAAATGTGTATGGAAGGGAAGGGGACATATTACACTACACCCACACCCATTGACAAAGGGGATATGGAATCTTGATGATGATAATGTCCATGAAAACATAATACTGGAGGTACAGAATGGGGAGTAATTGACCAGGTTCTAGTAAATACAAATGCAATCTTTCAATCAACTTATTTCCTAAGGTCAGAATTTACTAACCATTTCCAGATCGGTCCTGGGAAGTGGGTGGTTGGAAGTGGCCAGTGTAATGTTAGGGTTGCCTGTGACTGCTCTCACAATGGCCTGGTCAGCTACAGACAGAGCAAGTGGTGGACTATGAAAGGGTTGGTTGTTAAATAAGGCCAATATGTCTGCTCCTTCTTGTCCAATTGTTGGTACTCCCAATAGTTGGAGGCCAACCATCCAGTGTTGATTGAAGGATGGAAGGTCTCGGTTGGCCTGGTTGTTAGGGGAATCAAGTCAATATTAGGTGTCAAGTGTTTTTTATTTATTTCTCTTTCTCCTTCTCTTATTCATTCAACTATGGGTACTGTTATCTAGCTTACCTCATCCAAAATAAATGTAGTGAAGTTAGTTTCACCATCAACTTCCAGTAACTTGTTGCGTTGGTTGAAATCTCCCATTAAAGCCTGCTTTAAGGCATTAGAATAATTGTTTCCTTTCACTTCCTGCAGTGCTGTCACTGTCCCATCAAAATGCTGAAAAAGATATAGATTGTCATTGCATTACACAATTCCTGAACGTTCATCAGATTTCTGAAAACTAGTACTGTAACATAATTAATGCTTATTATATTATATTGCCTATTATAGTATATTCTGGATGAAAAATAGGAAATAAAATAATGACCATACAGGTAAATAAATTATCACGAAGTATGAGGAGGCAACCACTTAGTTTATCAAACATCTTCTAGCAATATATGAACAGCTCCCCATTCAAGCAATGCATTTATAAATTTAATATATTAACAAAATGTAGCCTACAGTATACATGTTTTCATAGAAATGCATGTAAGAACTGTAACTGAATGTCCATGAAAAATATGAAAGCAGATAATGAATACATAATGCTTACATTCATTGTGATGTGATGTTGTGGTGGAACATCATTCACACCAGGTAATGTCTGAACCACAATCAGAGCCAGGATCAAGAATGCAACAGGAATTATATTCTGTGAAAAAAATCAAATAATATTAATTACTGGGTATGCTTTAAGGACATACATATATTAACAATACTAAAACTGAAAATGAACTTACTATATATCTAATGATAAGAAGTAAAGGTCATACAGTAGTATATACAGGAATAAATAATAAGATAGTTACTAAAGATGAAACACAATGCTAACCTGAGCCAGAGTTAGAAACATATTTCTATATGTATAAAGTATCTTCTTGACCAACATGGCACGAAACTGTTGCAACAGAAGGATGCAGCCTGTGTTCTTCTTGAGTGGGGTACGTCGAGGGTGTGGAGTCTGCAGTGTGCTGCTTGCAAGCTTCTTTGCTGCAAAACACCAAAGAAGGGTTAATGCATGTTTTCAAAGGAGAAAAGCAATAACTGGATGGGAAGAGGAATATTTATCGGAAGGAATGGGAGTGTATGTTCATATTTTGATGCTTGGGATTGTGATATCAACTGCAGTAGAAAACTTAGACATTTCTAGTTGTAGAATAATTGGAGAAGGAAATGTATTGTAAGTGTAAGATATTTATATCTGCTCACTAGAATGACCTGTTGTAATGTTAATATAATTTTTAACCATCTCCATCACTATGTATTGTACAATATTACGGTAATTATAGGGGCTAAATATTACAGTATATAAGTTAAAGTGCCCATATCAAATCTGGTGTCTTTTGTTGACACCCACCAGTCAAAACATCTCAGCAGCACACCAACCTAAGACATGCAGGCAATGTTAGGTAAGTGTGGCTTGGCTTCATGCAAGTTTAGTCAAGCAGCAATACAGGCAATCTGGGAATAGCAAACATTATAATAATTTATAGCAAGAGGTATAAAGATATATACAATTATACTTACATAATAATTATGAAGTACAGTACAAACTCGGATGATTCCTACACATTACCATACAGTACAGTGTGATATACAAGAAAAATACTGTATGATGTAAAGTAAGTGATGATTTTCCTTGCATGTGACCTATATGTTCTATTTTATGAGAGGTGTCAGTTTGTCAACAACACCTGAGTGTTGTGTTCTAAAAGTCACTACATGGACAGTAGTTTAATATATTCATTTACTAATCCACAACACTCCTGTCATATTATACAAAAATTATAGATTATATAATTTATCATTATATGGATAATATAAATATTAGAAGTGATTATAGTATTAAATAATATTGAAGGAAGCCCTGCTGAGCACCATTTGCTGGTGGAGCTGGGCATAGAATATCTAACAACAACAATAACACTAATACTGTACTGTAATTTTCAAAGAATACTGTACAGGTATTAGTAATTTGTATCAAAAGTGCAAACATTGCCCTTTCTCTTAAATTACTGTACTTAATTAATAAGCTGATGATATTTGCAAAACTAGTTTTTAAACAGCATACAATAATGAGAATAATACCTACCAGGTATGTAGCATACCAACATGAAATTGACCAGGATTGGAAATAAACTAAAGATGGGATAGATTTCTTCAACCATCTCACTGAGAAGTATTTAACAGTGCCAAGCTTTAATTAAATGCTTTTATAATGTCCCAGGATGGACAAAACTATCTTCCTCCAACATGATAAACATAACACAATACGAGTGAAACACTTTGTGTTAAAATTTATACAGTACTGTACTAACTTTTATTATAAAGCATTGATAAGCCTAGGCCATGAAGAAGTGGTCAGTTATGCCAACAGTGATCTGTATATTACAGAAAGAGTACTGTTACCTATATAGAGTTACTCTTCAAGAGTACAGTATCTTAATTGAATACAGTATTTGGCTTCCACTGGTATTAGTTATACTCCTATGTGACTCAACTTATTCCTAACTACTAACCCCTGGGTAAAGTGATGAGCATCAACTATATAAGCACTAACTATACCATATCTTTTTCAATACAGTATAACAGTATTACCTTTATAAATTCCATTACCCATCTGAGAGCAGTTGAGCTTCTACCAGTTGGATACATGTCATATTACAATGATTCTAGTTTTCAAAATATTCATAATAAACCTCATGATAAAACAAAGATAATACTATATCTATTCAGCCATGTCAACCAACCAAAACTCAATGTAGCAATGAATGTAAAATAATTCATTAAGTGTAATTTCATATGGAACATTGGAGGAAAATAGTTCTGTCCATTACTTTACCCCAGATGATTAAAGTACAGTACTGTACATACTAGTTTATATTGCTTTGGCTGTACAGTACAGTACTTGACATAAAATTAGCACTCAAACCAGTCTTGTTCTTAAGGGATAAGATATTGAGAAACCATAAATTAGTGGTCATCACATATATGGTTAAGATAGTTACTGTAGTGTAGATTCACTACTTAGTCTCTTAGGGATTCCAGCTGACATACTGTACTGTAATATCCTTGAGGTGGGATGGAAACCTGTACCCAGTAGAATATTTAGGTAAAGAAGGTAAAGGAGTTTATTATTACTTGTTGAGGCCAACTAATGATGAGGTGTTACCAAGAAGGAATAAAGTGTCAACAAACTGATGGCAAACTGGAGGAATTCGACTTAAATAGTCATCAACATCTCATCCCCTTAAGATTAATCTATACTAACTTAAGAAAACCTTAACAGGTGACTAGCAGTAGCTCAAGTGTAGCAAGAATATACAGGTATGAGTGTACAGGTACTTGCAGAGTAATTTACCATTCTCTAGGACAAGAGTGACGCGTTGTGTGGCTGCACTATACCAAGTGCCTCCTCGTGTGCCTGTCAAGTATAAAGTCTTGAAGAACTCACACAAAAAACACATCATTGAAAAGGAAAATGCAGTAATAAAATTAACAAAACATTAACATCAGTGTATAATATATGTAATGTAATAAAAAACAGTAATGCATGCAGACACAGACTGATAAAATAAAACTGGACATATCAAATATAGAAAAATGTGATGTGGTAAATAATGTAGTCTACTTTCAGTTTCCTACATATGAAACAAATAAAACCAGACACAGTGTAGTTACCTACAACAGTTCTGTCCCACCTTCTATACAACTATAACTCACAATAACACTGTACTGTACATACACTATACTATATTAGACACAAATTCACACTTTCCCATTCAATGTTACCCTCATACTGCATTCACTTTTACAACAATTTCTACAACACTTTTTCCATATCAACATTATATTGAGATACAAGAGTCTGTATCTTGTTATAATTAAGAAGATTCAACATCTAAGTCAGTGAAAATTTAACCACTTCAGCAAAATCTGTCATTCCTGATGTTATTAATATTACTTCTACTAAAGTGTCCCAATTCAATTTAATGCTACATTACTGAATCCCTGTTACTAGTATTAGATAAAAAATTGTGTCCAGTAAATAATAATGTGGGAAATTTGACATGCCATGCTGATATTTGAATGGTTAGTGATGACACACAATGAAAATACAAAAGAAAAAAACACTCAACTGAATAAATAACTTCAGTACAGTATAGTATTATCATTGATTTTCCTCTAATGGCAAACTCAATTACAGATATCTTAAGGAGTAACCATTACTGGTCATTATTCACTTTATGCGAATTAAAAGCTATATATTAAATGACTATCATATCAGATGCAAGCAATCAATACTATGATTTCTTAACCATCTGTGAGAGAAGAATTGATGAGTATACAGTACAGTACAGTAAAGGGACTTAATATGTGCTATGGGAGAATAAAGTTTTTGACAAATTGAAAGCTACTTATTCATCCAAACCAAGCAAAGAAACAGATTACCTTCAGGTGTTTTGTTTTATAACACAAAGAGGAAGAATCAATAAAGTAGCCTCAAATTTGTCAACAACCTTTTAACTCCCTAAAACAATTATGCATTACAGTACTTTCATTGTTGCAATTCTAAATTATGTATCAATTAAAACTGCACTGAAAATACTGCAATGAGTTTTAGCAAACAGTGTATGATATAAAAAATCTGAAAATATAAATTAATATAAAATTATGGGGCCAAGTTGGTCCAGTTGTTGTTGTTGAAGTTCCTCAAGCTATCTGGCCAAACAGCCCCCATGCTCCTGAGGAAGGTCATGGCCTGGACCATGCTCTCCCACAGTGCCCTCAGAGAGTGTATGTTGTGTTGTTGGCAAGTGTGGTTGTGTGTATTGCAGTCTTCCATAACTTTGGTCAAGTAATATACATCAGTTGTTACCAGCAAGAGTTAAGTGATACAATACTCTGAACATCCGACTATTGCACATACTTATATATATCTAAGTATGGTAAAATACCTTATCCTTCTGATTATCATGCAGTTAAAGATGGTAATAGGACACTGAATAACACAAGACACAGGACTTGTACAATGACTACAGTTTAGTGAGTCACCAACAGTGCTATAGTTAATTTGTTTTTGTCTGATCTACACAAATATTGCAATAGATATGGCACTTTTGTACTTAGCTATGTACTGTTTGTATAAAAAAATGTGATTGCCAGCGAGTTCACAGAGAGCGAGATATGTATATTGTGCATGTGCCATATTTACGATGAAAACAAACTGAAAATAATGAACATCACCGTCCAACCCATGACGTTTGCTGTATAGTCCAGAAGTGTGATCTTAATAATGTTAAATAAACCATGCGTTGTTACCTCTGTCTTGTGGTGTTGCCTCCATCTCTATTTCCTCAATGGTATCATGGTTCATGTTCAGTAGTAGTCCATTTTCCAGGCCCACCTGCCCATTGCCTTGCCTTACTTCACCATTCTTTAGTCCCTTTATCATCCCATTCCTTGGCCCTGCTGGGATCACTTTGTCAAGATGTTCTGAGATTTCAGAATCTATAACTTTTCCAACCCTATGGAGGAATGATGGACAAAAGTATATGACAGTGTATGGTCTCAAAAAAATTCTAGCTCTTCCAAGAGAGATGAAGTTGAGATTATGAATTATAAGCTATTCTGTAAATCTGATGCCTTATTGTACAGCTTTAGATACTCACAAATGCATGAAGGGCCCATAACAATTTTGGAAAAACAAATAATTAAATACTGTATTAAAAATGTTAAATCTGCGTGTTTTTGAGGTATCCGGTTCAGTCCCTAATAAACAACAAAGTACAATAAAACAAAAATGAATGAAAACATAATCTTGTGCAAATTCTGTATTGTAAAGGTAGAAAATACACACATACACATACACACACACACCTTAAAAAGACCTCATCCATTGTAGTCTGTGAAGCACCATAGCTAGAAATCTTGAGAGTCTCTTTGTTTTCCTCCAGATGATTGAAGAGTGGTTCAAAACGTCCAACATCAGCATTGGGTAACACATAGCTAAGTTCTGCACCAACATTCTGGTCAAGTTCAGCATCAGGGATGTGTGATGACACTTCATTAGAGATTTCTTCTACATCACATCCTCTCTCCTTCACAATGATCAAACGGTAACCAGCACCTGGGAAGTAACAAAGAGTGTACAGTTTGTGGTTATGATGATTCATTGATGTAAAGAGAATATAAAGTATGAAGAAAAGAATTCTGGAAGTACAAGGATAGAAGAATGAAAGAAAATTAAAAGTTACAGCTACAGAAATGCATTCTACTGGTACCTATAATTCCAAGGAAGAATACTGTACTGTATCTGTATTATTATCTCTGATTACCTGTCCGGTTACTCAATAGTTAATGCTGTAGATGTTAATTCTTTTTCTTCTAAAGTTCTCTACACAAGGATTCTTCAATTCTCTGTCCTATCACCTACCTTCTTTTTTCTATGTACTAATAGCCTCCTTAGCTACACTTCAAATCCTATCCAACTATGAGAACTAAATCACAAAAATATTACCGGTACAATCTTACCATATTTGCGTTTGAGGAAAAGTGATGATCCACAACACTGAACCACCCCATTAGCCATTATTGCAATCCTGTCCCCAAGTAAATCAGCTTCTTCCATGAAGTGTGTTGTTAGGAGAAGAGTGCGTCCAATTCTCTCTTTCTGTAGAAGGTCCCAAACCAACCTGCGTGCCCCTGGGTCCATACCAGAAGTGGGTTCATCCAGGAACACAACACGACTCCCTCCACACAAAGCAATGCCCACTGACAACTTCCTCTTCATGCCACCTGATAGTGTTTTGGACTGTTTGGGGATCAATAAAACTATTATCAATAAATAACTAAATACCAAATACAGGATAACATAACATGACTGAATGAAAAATAACACAGCATATTAGCAAGAGCCTTTATAGGAGGAGGCTTACTATTGCTTTTAGTCAGAACCAGTACCGGTACAACAACGAAATATTCATCAACAGAAAGGGCTCACATTTGTAATAACTGATCTAATGCTATATGTTGTGACTATGGAATCAATGGCACTGTCCAGCCCCTTATAATTATTTTTATGGGGTCAAATAAACGACTGTATCTTACCATTGCATCTCTCTTGTCTTCCAGTTTGAGTTTTTCCACCATTTTAATTATTTCTTCCTCTGCTTTCTTTGTTGTCATTCCTTTCAGCTGGAAGCATAGAGGAAATAAGTATAATGCTTTATGGAATTTTGTTGTTGTTAATAGAGAATGGACGTTGAATAAAATAATATGGAAATGAGGGGTGGAATGAGTTTTGTTGACAAAGGGTGATGCCATTTTTGTGGGAATCAGGTGGAAAAAGTTGTGACAATGAGTATTCAAAGTTCTATTCCTGAACCTTGATAATGGCTGTTGACAAAGTACAGAACAAGTATTTAAAAATAAAGCAAAGCCACAATTCAGTGTAGTGACAACTCTGCCAAAGGAACCATTAAAACACATGAAGTGCTAAGAATATATCTCATGACCTTCCTCAGGGGCTCAGGGCTGCTTGGCCAGACAGCTTGAGGAACTTCAATAACAATAACTGACACCCTTTACACACCTTACTGAAGAATATGATATGCTCTGCTACAGTCAGTTCATCAAAGAGAACATCATGTTGTGGACACAGGCCAAGGGAGCGGCGTACTTCATTCATCTGTTTCACAATGTCATAACCTCCTACAAGGGCTGTACCAGAGGAGGGTGGAAACAGACCTGAGAACAAGAGAGAAAACACAACACAGTGAACTCATATTTAAACATATACAAGTTAACCACTAGCACATATAAACTTTATCTATATTTAATACCATAAGGGCAATATCTCAATGATTCATCATATGAATAACACAGTTTCTTAGTCACATAACTACCAGTTGTTAAAGTTTCAAATGACACCCTTAAAATAATATAATTCATAGTGGCAGGTTTGTTATGTACAATATTTCCCAAGTTACTTTTGTGAGTTAGTGTTCACACATTTAGAACAGTGATGACTCTGTTACTTTCATAAAAAAATAAAAAATAAACCAATTATCTTTGTTTTCTTAATCAATTGATGAATACTATAGGTAAATAAAGGCCTAGTATTTTCTCATCTATCTATCAATTTATGATCAAACCATAAAAAGAATCAAACTAATATATCAACTGACCAGTGAGCATTGACATAGTAGTGGTCTTGCCAGCACCATTGTGGCCGAGGAGAACTGTAATCTGTCCATCATACATGTTAAGATGTAGCCGATTCACTGCAACCTTCTTCCCTCGAGGGAACACCTGGGGAATCACATAAAAATACTTGTATACATTATCAGGATTTATGTCTAACCTTTCTGTTTACTGTTACTTTAATGCAGCTGTAACCAACATTCATGTCGACCCCACAAACTATAATTTCCCAACACGTAAATACTATATAATCATAGAGTATACAAAAGAAAAACAAAAACAAAAGTGAAGCAAATAAACTTTTTAAATGCAGGACTTCCTCACTATGCAAGTGACATTAGAATAGGCTGAGATACACCAGATGAATTAATAGATACACAGCAAGTAAACAGACAAATATCATAATAACAATTACATATACAGTACATATATCATAATACAATACTGTACTGTACCTAGTATCACTGCATTACAGATCACAAACCCATACATATTTCCATACCTTTGTAAGACCTTGAACCTGGACCCCAGCTTGTAGTCCTTTTGGATCATCTTCAAAGAAATCAGAATCTTGAACTGGTGGAATGACAGTGGCTGCATCTTGCTTTACTGCTTGTCCTCCAACCCAATATGATGCCTTGGAAAGAAGATGCACAAATTGGTTGTAAGAATTGGTACAACTCTTGAAGCATATACTATTATGGTAAAGGTCAATGAGTTACTATTCCCTGTATGGATGACAAGTCTTGGATGAAATTTTACTACTTCATTATTACTAAATTTGGTGTATTATTGGGGGATTGGAAGAAGTTTCTTGTACACTCCTATACTGTAAAGAAGTTTGGTCACCTTTGTTATTGTACTTTTCTTTCTCCAAATGGACCTTGAAAATGAATCATTACAACAGACACTAATGACACTTTAAAGGTAAACCTTGGTGTACGTTGATGTGGAATCACCAAGTTGATTTTTTCAAAGTAAGTAGAAGTGTAAAAAAAAAGAAAGAAAAGCTGTAGAGGCAACCAAACTTGTGTGCACAAGTTTACAATGATGAAACAATGGACTGTTCAGTATTCACCCTCCAAAGTTATGAACAAAGGTCTACATACACTGAATAGGAAGCATTTTCATTTCAACAACGATAGTACACTAATGACATAGAGAAGTAGGGAAATCATCATACCTGGTTAAAAAGTTTCTAAACTGGCTTGAGCAAAATTATGTAAATTGAATAATTATATATATATATATTTGGTACAAAACAATCTTAAAATGTTTGTACAGTATTGTATCTGTAAATGGCATCAATATCCAACATCTGTATTGATAACCTTACAAAACAATTGAAAATTTTAACCAAATTTTAATCTCATGACTTACCAGAAATGGAAAATACCAAGGTTGTGGCACCCCAAAATCTCCAGGCCAGACAGCTTCAATGTACCAAGTGAGAAGTGCAAAACTGATTGTATCAAGCAGTAGCATACCAAAGATGTGACCAAAGGTAAAAGTATCATCAGGTGAGACACCTTTCAGTAGTAACTTCCATTGTATCCCTAAACCAATGCCTTCAAACATAGAGATTAACTGGCATCCCAGACTCATAGCAGTGTTGGGCAAGAGACAGAGGAGCAGTTTGCTGGTCTGAGACAAGGAGGAATAGCGAGGCCGCAGGATCATGTAGGGTACGTAGATGAAGAACCACACCAGTCCTGTTACTGCTGCTGCACTGTTGGCTGTTGGAATAATAACTACAGTAACACTGACTCTTTTACATTAATCAAAAGTGAACCATCTCAGAAAATTGAAGTAGGAAAAAAGTGAACAATACAAGTTGAGGTGACTGTGCAAATTAACATTGTATGACTATCTTTTAATATTAAATAAATCAGAAACCAGAACACAGAAACAACTAATGTCTTCATTAACCTTCAAGAGAAGTAAAGTATTAAATGCAGAATTCAACACCATGCTTTATAAAGCTATACGAAACATTATTTTGAAATGTAGCTGAGGGCTTACTTACCTGGAGTTTACATCCCAATCACACAGCATAGAAATAATATTGATGCAGTTTAAAACAGTATGGAAAATGTTACACAAAAGATTTCCTTTTCATCATGAATGTGGAAAGAAATACTGTGGCTCACCTTTAGAGAAGAGTGTGGAGAGAAAGAAGCAAAATGAGATGGCACAGATGGTGTAGAGGAGGAGGAAGACCAACACCAATGATGGGTCACTCTCACTCAGTACTGCCAAACTCCCAGATCCTTGCCTGTGTAACATGACCAGAAATATTCAATGTGTGTGTGACATGACCAGAAATACTCCTTGTTTGTGTGACATGACCAGAAATATTCAATGTGTGTGTAACATGACCAGAAATACTCCTTGTGTGTGTAACATAACCAGAAATACTCCTTGCCTGTGTGACATGACCAGAAATACTCTTTGTTTGTGTGACATGACCAGAAATACTCCTTGTTTGTGACATGACCAGAAATACTCCTTGTTTGTGTAACATGACCAGAAATACTATGTGTGATCTGCCACAAGTAGAACATTTAGATACCTTTACTGCTCAGCCAAACAAGATTATGAAGTTTTTCCCAAGTAACAACAAGAGTAACATAAACTCACCAATGAACACAGAGAAGAATGGTTATAAGAGAAGTAGTTGTAGCCAGAAACATGAAGGACTTAATGAACCAAGCACTCCAATGTAACCAGTTCTGTAGACCCATCATCTTCATTGACTCCTGTATGGGTTGAAGCAAGTACTGTACAGTATTTCAAACTGGATCAAAATGGTTCAATCTGGATCGAACCAAACTCGTTTCAAATGAGATCAAACCCAACCAGTATCAATATGAATCAAATCAGTTCAAACTGGATTAAACCTGATCAAATCAAATCAATGTATGGTATTGAATTTTGGATTTAACTATTACTTTTATACTTCCAAACTATTATCTGATATACAGTAGTGACTACAGTTTTTTCTTTTTTTTCAAAAGGCTACTAAATGCAGTGACATATAATTATAGAACCCAACAATCATCTGATAAAGTAACCAAATATTATAATATCAAATTGCTAGTTAGTATTTCTATATCTATACTGAGCAAGGTGTTAACTATATTATTAAAATACTATACCTTGAGCTTTTTTTCTTTCTCGTACACGACGCTTTTGACGATATTAATGGCTGGGTAGATGTAAGAGACGAGAAGGACAAATGGGAGCCAGGCTTGGAGGGCAACCAAGTATGTGTCGTCTATGTATGGTGGATATGGCATTCTTTGCAGCTCCAACACATAATATGCTGAGGGTTCAAAAGGCACACCTCAGTACAATATTGGGTCGGGGCTGCTCGGCCAGACACCTTGAGGAACTTCAACAACAGTAATGGGTATAACATAATTGTAATTATGAATGGAAGTTGCAGACAGGAGTGGCAAGTTGGAGGAAAAATTAACTTTGGGTGCAAATGTACAGTTTATAGGAAGATACCAAATAAACTAATGGGTTGAAGTCCAAAGGAACATTTGAAGGTTTGGGCTTGATGCACATACAGTAATAATTGACTGGAGGATATCTTTGACTTTACATTTAAAACTAATATAATTACAGATATATTTATGTATCTCTCATCAACAAGGCCACAATGTTGATTCTCTCCATATAATATGAGCATATCATGAATGAACATTAATCATGAACTGAAACTCCTTGGGCTTACAACTTATGGTGAGAACAATAAAACAAGATAATAATATATTTCAGCAGTGAGCTTTTACTAACTTCTTGTACTTTACACACAGCTGAACCCTAAACTACAAGTACAATATCATAGTCTAAATCAAAGTTATCCAAAGACGGCTATAAAGAACAGGAATGTACTCACTGCGAGGGTCAACACCACTAATGTACTGAGCCACAGCCATATCCACTGCATGTTGTATGGCTAGAAAACCTTCATCATGATAACCTAGGGAGGAAGGTCACACATTGAAAGTATTATTAACTATACAGTATTTGTTTACATCAAACTTCTTAAACCCTCAATAATAATACTGTACTAAACTCATATCCTTCACTCTATGCATTCCACACATGTATCCACCGAGTTATTACCTACTTTATACCTTCATGACCAAACATTGTACCTGTTGGTGACCACATACTGACCTGGAATACCTCCATAGTTGTCATTCCTCTCACGTGGTCCAGGCACCTGGAATCGAGGGTAGAATATCTCGGTGAACCATTGCCTCGGGGGTGAGAGGAGGTTCCGTTGCTTCTTGCTCCTCTGTGATCCCTTCAATCGAATTTTGTACTGAGGGGGAAGATACATGGACATTGTTTGTAAACAATCATACTTGTTCTACTTGTCACTCATATTACTAAGACTTGGGAGTATGTATTTTAGTCCCCACATTACAATTTCTAATTAGTCTTTCCGTGACAATTAACAGCAAGTGAATACACTAACCTCTAGTAGCAAGGGACATATTGGGGTTTGTTTCTGACTGTACCTTCCCTCCAACACATCAAACCCAATACTGTACAGTACTCCATAGTCAAAGATGTCAAAAGAATTATGACATATGTTTATAACTTTTTCCTATAGTACCACCAAAACCACCAGGTATGGTAATATGACCTAAGCTATTCTAAACCCCTCATGGTTTCATTTCTATTGGAGCCAGGAACCCAACAGTGAAGAAAAGATAATACAGGACACTCACTGACAACTTCTCTGGCAGTTCATTTTCTTTGGGAAACTCATTAGTGAAGACAACAGCACCTAAGATGTCCTCCACTATCTCCTTATTCTCCTCCTTGCCGAAGGTAGAGAGGCGATCCACTAGTTCACCTTCAGTTGCAAACCCGTAATCTGAACAAATAAAAGATGCATCACAAACAAAGGAGTTCATGCAAGAGATTATTTTATGTTATCTTAGACATTGTATATTGTCATGACAGCATTTCATTGTAGAAAATACCCAAAACATAATTATATCAATTGGTTGTATCTGCCTGGCTGATGCATAATTTCCAATATCTAAATTACAAGCTTACATCAATTACAGTTTACATTTGTGACATTAGTCATCAATTATAGAAAAAGCAAATAATATCCAGTATAAACTATAGAGGAACTCACTTGATTCATCGACCCAAAGGTTGTCTGCTACAATGGTCATCAATTCACGTATGGCTGTATTGTTTGGGGAATATGCCAATGGCCACAGACCTCCTGAATCACCTGAAGTATAAATGATCATTGTGAAATGGAGGCTATGGATGCTATGTCTCTTGGTAAAGTTTGAAAGAGCAGGCAACTATCACATTGCTAACCATATCTATATCCATTAAAGTATTATATTACTGTACAGGTAACCTACTGTATAATTATCTACTGGTTAAAATGACTTTTGTCCCATATCAATGAATAGATGATGGAAAGATAGCCAACAAATACTATACTATACCAGGTATAGTATTCCATTAATATAGCAAAGAAAATGACTGTTCAAGACTGGGAAAATAATATTTTTATCAGTGTAAATCTTCATTAATGGCTATACACATACTGTATAGGCAGTCAAACATACCTGTAAAGCTTATACCCAGAAACCTTTTCTTCCTGTGTTTTGGTGACATTCTTTTGTGTGGTGGAGGGGAGAGAGGGTTAACATTATCTATGCTATAAGACAGGTGTTGAGGAGAGTCATCTACAGGATATTGGGTCCATCTTCTGCCACGACTGGAGGAAACTTCTCCCTTTATTGCTCCTTCAACGTAATCTTCAAAATAACTGCTACTTCCATCAGGCCTGACACAATACACAACGAACATACACGTTTCAGATTTCAAAAGTATAATAATAATAATTTTTCTTACTCTGAAACTCCATCCCTAAAAAAAAAATTGAAGTAATTATAATGATGACTAATAATGGTTCAGTTTGTGATCAAATATATGATATCATTAATTAATTAAATAATCCACCTAAGTAAGATAATTAAAGTACAATAAGTTGTCCTAATATACCAAAGACTGACTTTTGGGGCCATATTCAGGAACAATGATAGTGTATACGATGACAGAATTGTTTGTATATGTAGCTGTCGTATCGGTACCACGTCATCGTATGCACCACATATGTTCTTGCATACGGCTCATAGTGTTGGTACTCACGTGAGGTTAGCAGGGAAAGAGGACACAGAGAAAGGTTGATAATGTGTTGGTTTAGAGAAGACAGCATATGGTGCAAGGTCTCTAATTACCACCAGTAATGCACAGAACACTACTGGTACCAACACCTCAAGTATAGTCTGAATCTGTTAACACAAAATGGTTTATAATATATTAGTGACATGTGGACCAAATAAAACAATATAGCCTTGTATTGTACTGCATACCCATAATGTGTTGACACTAAATGTTTTATAATATTAGGGACATGTGAACAAAACACTATACTGTACTATAATATTCTATACCCACAATCAAAACTTAACACAAAATATTCTTCATAGTATTAATGATGCTTGCAGTTCAATTTAGTAATGCAAGAACTAGTACCAAACCATACAAGGCATTTACTACTAATAATGACTTTAGCCAATTATGTATGTATGGTATTATTTGTAAATGTTTTGTGTATCATATGAAGTGACTCCAATTTTGTCAAATGCAGTACTGTACAGTATTCTACATTAACACAGGGAGAGTAAATTATACCTTCTTCCGTTTCTGTAGTATCCAGTTTTTCCACAGGAGCAGCCAGAATTTTCTAAAGTTACCCACTCCATCACTCATCCTCTTCTTGCCAATCCACGCCTACCAGAAAATAAATAATAATAATAATAATAAGGAATTAATATCATAAATACAGTTGGTAAAGTAAATATATATACAACTTAAGCCCCAAAATTGTGACATGGGATAGTCACACTTAGGAAAAATGAAAATAAGTTATGGCCAACATTCATGGAATTTATATGATTTTTTTAATAAATAAATTGTCCAATTAATTGTGTCTAATTTCATAGATTTTAGATGCCTAGACACATTGAAATTGAATAAGCATATAGGCTGTATGGTAGTTGTTGTTATTGATGTTCTCCCGAGGCAGAATGGCCTCCTGCCCCACAGACCCCCAGTACGCTCTGGTCGCAGTGAAAAAACAAATTAAAATAAAGGAAGGGCTGGCCCTATATACCCAGGGAAATGGGACCAGAGCTTACTGGACCAGGGAGTCTGGGGACCTCATTGGGGAGAAGGTCTTTGCCCAAGTCCATGTTACCACAAGAGCTACAAGTGGGGCAGCACCTTCCATGAGACCAGTCCTGAAGGGACCATGAAGATGGAGGGAATTAGACTGCAACATGCAGTCTAGGAAGATTAACACACACACACTACATTCAACAATCTGTCATACTTTATTTTAGATAAACACACACACATCTACCATAGTTAACAATCTGTCACACTTTATTTTAGATAAACACACACACATCTACCATAGTTAACAATCTGTCACACTTTATTTTAAATAGATTAACATACAGTTATACAACTAGAATATAAACATATAATATTATGCTCAACAGTGACTAATTAATTTAACATTATTGTAAGTTATGCACCTGACTTACCTTACTGAGTGGATTTGTTGGTAAAACCATCTTGGAAAAATGTCAATGGGGTGCGACACCACACCTCTATCCACTATGCCCTAAAATCACTACCACACTTGACAATAAATGATGGTTTTTGCATTTTATTTTTAACAACTTCAAATAATTTTTATGTAAATGTTATGAATAATTCAGTTTCTTCTTTCACGTGTAGCATTTACTTCTGTGACAATAAAATATATTTAATATCGTAGCAGTTCCAGACGATTGTAATAAGACAAAATAAAAATACTGTACCATATTGGCTAAACTGTTTAGGTTCAATGCGACTGTGTATTTGATTATTCCTAGATTCCTTCCTTCCTGATAACATTCAATTTTCCAATCAATCAAACGTCAACAAGCACATAGCAGGGTCTGGGTCAGTCACGCAATGTTCAGTAGTACCGTACATACCATCACACAGTTCATTGGCCTCTATAAGGAATGTTCTTACACTACATGAAACACATTTTAGTCAAGTCTAGTTTCTTTTGGTTCGGGTATATATATATGTAAATGGGTGAGACTGTGAAATTTCCCACGACTGTATAATAATTATTATAGATTTCTTATAATGTTTATACAACAGCATTTCGTCTACACGATACGAGTCATTAAACCTTAAAAATTGCAACTTAATTCCACCACGTTTTAATTTATGTTCTAATAATAAAGACATCAATTTCACGAAGCCCGTTACCACCACACACACACACACACACTGAACTGTTCAACTGTCCACCAACCAGAGGAATGTGAAGGTAAATATCGAATAGCGTGGCTGTCATGACACGAGCGGCGGTGTTTTGCGATGTTTGGTGGATTCACGATAAGAATAAAGATATATGATCACTCCTTCGTCTGAGTGTATTTGAGTCCAGTGCCTATCCTCTGTACTTGAGAAACATGTCAGCCTGTAGTGTGGATGTCCTCAAGAGACATCTTGATAACTTCCTGCAGAAGATACCAGACCACCCCCCCCACCTGCCCTCGTACGCATTCCATTATACTTAATTTAATAAGCCAGACAGGGGATACAGCGGCACTTGGTGTAGCTGAGGGTGTTCAGCCGGAAATCCTAGAGGTATCAAGGTATCCGCTTGGCCACCTGCCCATCTCCCTCGAATGGTTCAACTTATTAATTACCGGTATCTTTATCCTTAGAGGATGTTGCAGGTTACTCCTAAAGATATTATTACAAAGTCTAGTCCGCTCATAGCTACTCAGACTTGAGATAATTTCAACTATAAAAAAATAGTAGTTAAAATGCAATTATAAAAGCATATGCCTTTTGTACTGAGAGAGAGAGAGAGAGAGTGTAAACTGCGAGTGTTTATGCGTCCGTCCGTATAGCCTACAAGTGCGTTGTGTGTAGTCAAGGTTCAGCTACATGCAAAGCCTTAGCAATATACACGTAGATATCAATATTGGGAAGAGAATGTGCTGGTATACCTTAGCAGCTAAGGTATACCAGCACATTCTCTTCCCAATATTGATATCTACGTGCAGCCTATATTGATATGCTGTGGGAATAAGTCTTGACGGAGGTGACAAGCAGAGTCTTCTACCTATGGAAATTACCACCATGAAGGATATAATTATGTGCATAGGCTACAAAAAATATATAATACAAAAATCCTAAATAAAATATAACAGAGAGGGGAGGGTCCGGCTGTGGCGCACCGGAAGGTGAATCGAGGAATGGCTGAAGGTTGTGTTGCACTCAATTATTTACTGACAGGTTACTAGCTCACCAATGGGTCGATGAATTGATGTCTACTGAGTTGTACGGTCGAGTACTTATGTTATGTCACACATAAACACACCTAAAGATCATTATAATAGTTTCAGGTAGCCTGGAGGACATTAGGTTCTTGTATGAGTTTTGGATGGTTACTGACTTCTGGGAAATTGCCACACATATTATCTCTGAAGAAAATAATTAATGAAGAAATGATTAAGGGGAGATTATTATTCAATTAGAGAGCGATAGCAAGAGCGTATTACACCTGCTCACTTCAAATGGTGACTTTATTTTATAGTGAGTCAAAAAAAAAAAAAAAAAAACCTTGAAGCTCCAATGTCTCCAATGGCTACTGCAGTACAACACATTATGAAACACTCAACACCTCATAGTGTGTTATAGGTGAAAATATATGTTTGTACTGTATAAGAATGAACGAGACCTTAAATATCAACAATGGATGAAAAAACTCGACCAAACTCCTACATTGACATCTATATACAGTACATTGTAGTATACTGAAAGAGTCCACGCATGACACCGCAACACCTTACCCTAACACCGTGTATCAGATACTGATTGCCTAGCCTAGCGGCCCTAGCCTAGCTTGGCCTGACTGACCCTAGTGGCGTGACCGTCACTAACAAGGACAGCATCTGACGTAACCATATTATGTTACATATAAACCCACAATACATTACATTTCATTACAGTTCTATCATCACCATCATCATTATACGACTCATAATCATTACTACGAGTACAGTATATCCATCATCATCACATACACTTATCATCATATCAATATCTTTTTAAAACATATCACACTTATTACAATTATCGATCCCCACCATGTTTATAGTTGTCACACATCATCATTATACTCGTTCAATAAATTCTTAATTTTAATATCCTTAATGAGCTTGAAAAAACGTACCCTCCTGTTAATTCTTATCCCGATGTACAGTAGTGTATGGTTTCAGTGTACTGATATGTCTACGTTCTGTTGCACTTGTGATGTCATAACTTTACCATGTTTAGTCAACCTCTCTCAGGGATTATGGTGAGTTTTCGGTGTTTGCCCTTGACGATTCCAAAGCTTTTGATTGGGTGCAAACCAAGACATTATCATTACGGCAAACATTTATACACGTAGGTACAGGCGCGGCACATAAGTCCTTGACCAGACTTCCCCTTACACCCTGGTCAAGGACTATGTGCCGGGACTGTACCTACAACGTATAAACTCATGAGTGACTACACTTACTTAACACGTGCACCAAAGGTCATTTTAGTTGGCAGGGAATTGATACCAGTCGTATTTGTGATTACATTCGACTAACTCTAGAAGTTTTTATTACGCCACATATTATCTTAATTGTTTCTTCTAGCCCGTAACTTGTATCACTGATTACGGTAACTCAAGAAGATTTTAGCCAATTAAGAAGAATGATTGTCAAAGTGTTAATAATTTCTACTTATTCGCCTTCACTTTACAGACATGAGCACTTACTGCTTCACTTCACAAATACATGAACACTGACTGTCCTTCACTTCACTTTAACATGATCACTTAGACTACTGTCCTTCACTTCACACATACAAGAACATCTACTGTCCTTCACTTCACACATACTGTACAGGAACGTCTACTGTCCTTCACTTCACACATACAAGAACGTCTACTGTCCTTCACTTCACACTTACAAGAACGTCTACTGTCCTTCACTTCACACATACAGGAACACTGACTGTCCTTCACTTCACATCAACATGAACACCAACAGTAGCAGTAAGGCCACAGGCAAGACCAACGCCGTATGAGCCCCGTGAGGAGACAAGACTTGCGAAATTACAGCGAATAAAACTAACAGTATAATTTTCATCCCACTCTCCCTCCTACTGTGTAGAGCAGGCATCATTCAGTCATCACAGTCGGTGTCACAAACTCTCGTTACTTATACGTCAATAGAAATATGAGCTTAGTAACGTTGTAACGCTACTGAATGAAAACTTTATAATTATGGATGATAGCATAATACAGTATACCTTGTATGCAGATAAGTATTATTTTGTGAGGTTTGACTGGAAGCTGTTTCAAAATACGGTTTAGGATATTTGTATGAGTGTGTGTGTTATGGAAACGGTTTAAGATAATATTTCTGTTCTGTGTGTGTGTGTGTGTGTGTGTGTGTGTGTGTGTATGTAGAGAATAAAGGAGATGACCCGTGCATGGTGACTATCGGAGGGATGACATCATTACTTACAACACAACACTGTTGTGACTGTTGTCCTACAAATGAAAACATTAAATACTGCCGGACGTTGTGACTCACAGACAGGAAAGGAGGGGGACAAACAGTTAAGGTTACGTCTATGTTCCCTTCACGTGTGTGTTTATTTTTTTTATTTATATATTTTTTTTTTTGGGGGGGGCGAAGTGAGTTTCACCTTGGGAGCTTCTTAGTTATTATACAACAAAATATAAAAGAAATGAGTGAATTTAGAAAACATTCGAGATGCACAAAGTGTGGTAAACTGTTACTGTAAATGTATTGCACAGCACTGCAACCTATACAAAGAGAGCCATGAAACTGACTCATCCACTATAGATTGTATTTAATGGTAGAGGTCTAAGAAATCAGTGGGTTTTTTAAGGGGGATAGTACAGTGTTAGTTAATATGGAATAACTTATTCCTCCAAACTACTCCAATCAATAGGCCACCATTATATTTTCTTCATCATCTGGTTCTGTTTCCTGGCATAGTTTGGAGGAGAAATCAAGGTGCTCTAATGTAACAAAAGTGCATTATTACCCTCCCTGTTGTAGGAGAACCAACTGAGTCATTAACCAAACATGACAGTACAGTACACTCAGCGAAGTTGTTGTTTGCAAATTATTTCAATGCATGGTGGTCTTATAAGCACATAAAGAGAATTATAGTATTTATATTAGAATACAAACAAACAGACAAACAGACAAACTAAACAGACGTATAGTATGAATATTATAATATAAACAAACAGACAAACAACAACACCATCAACAGTCAAACATCCAGGAAGGGCGTCTAGATGAAAAAAACAAACAAAAAACACCCAAATACACCCAAACAAAAAAACTCCATTGCCATACACCAAGTAAAAAATTAACCCAGAGCCAACACAGAAAAAGTTTACCCCTAGCCTAGCCTACGTGATAGTGGGAAAATCCCGATGATATTAATGATGGCTGGCTCTCTTGTTTTACTTGCCAAACCTATATATCCTAACCACCAAACATTGATAAGAGTGAAGAGTTTTGTATTATAGTAAATCTGGAGCAACTGAATTCTCAAAACTATTCCAAGCAACAGAATACCATTATTTTTGTTAACTTGGGCCTGTTTCCTGGCATACTTTGGAGGAATCAAGGCACTCCAATGTACCAAAAAGGAATTACCACCTTAACATAATATATATAGATGGATGGATGATTCTCCTGACACCACGTACAGATTTGGACATGTGAAACTAGACACACCTAAAACGGAGCCCATTGTTGAACATTAAGTTAGAATGACATGCTGTATGTGTGTGTGTGTGTGTGTGTGTTAAAGGACTTGTTTGAAGTGTGTCCGTTTAATTTGTCTCTATCTATGTATCTATGTGTCTCTGTACTATACATGTACTGTACGATGGCGCTGGTAACAATAATTTATAATTGTAGTCGCATTTTTCATAAAGATACGCACTCACAATTATGTGGTTAGAATGACCAAACAGAATTCCTTTATTTATGTCAAGAATTCCTTTATTTATGTCACATCATGAGACTGATATGACTGGTCCCCTACTGTATATAGCTATTGGCATGACTCTGCATATTACCATGTTTATGTTTAGACTGCAGATTACCATGTGTATGTATATAGACTATGTATTATATAAGACTGCCGATTACCAATACACAAAGTTCCGTTACGTGTATCTCTAACATACGATATTTTTTAAACATATGAGTTGTATATAGAATTGTAGATACTGTATACGGTACTGGATATAATAACCCCATACCTTGGAACAATAAATACAACTTCACAAATATATATGGATGACAAACCTTGCTTCATTATAAGGGGAAATTCTCTTGTTGGTAAATTGGAAGGCTACCGATCCTCAAAACTAGCCAGGCTAGGCCCTAGGCTATACCAGTAAACAGCAGTCTCCCTCATTGGTACTAATAGGGAATCTGTTTCGTGGCATATATAGTTTGGAGGCATTCCAGTTCACCAACAAGAGAATCTCCCCTTAGGCTAACTGTCAGTAACAGAATCACTGCATTATTCGATATAACATTCTAAGGCAGCTGTAGATACACTAATGCATTCGTAATAAGATTTCCTATAATGTGTATGTACTGTACATTCTTCATGCACAAGTGGATGTAAACCTGATCCGTTTAACTGTAGCTGTAATGTAGTACATATTAAGAACATGCAGTGGAAGGACTTGGTGGGCCAAATGACGATTGAATATACAGTACTCATTTGTTTCTTTGTGAATATTGTGCTAGCGGCCTGGCCTTCGCGTGTGGCATATGGTGACGGTAAATTAATTTCATGTTACGCGATCTCTCTCACTCCTGTATGTCATAATTCCTCGTTCTCTCTCTCTCTCTCTCTCCATGTGCCTTCCCATCTCCCTCTATCCCTTCATTCCCATATGTTTCAGTTTCCTGTACTCCACGTCATTCCTTTGTTTTCACAGTCTCCATGTAGTGCCAAGTTTTAAATTATGTTCTCTCTTTTCCTTGCAAGTTCCAATCTTTCTCCATCTATCATCCTTGGGCTACCTCCTGTTCCTTCAGTTTCTTTCCCTTTCCTCTATCTTCCTCTCCCTCTTTTTCCTTCATTCTTCCTGTTGTGTACGTGTTTTTTATAACTCGTTTTCCTTCCTCCTATCTCCCTTTCCCTCCCATTCAGCGGCGAGTGTAAAGGGAGTGGAGTTGGTTGGGAATCTCAAGGTCGGTTTGATCACCTCCACCACACAACACAAACCAACCAACCGCCCGCCAGGCACACTTCTTGCTCAACAAGCCTCCTACGACTACGTCACCACCACAAGGGAGGGGAGCACCAGGGGGGGCGGGAGAACTATGGGGGGGGGGGAGAACAAGGTGAGGGAGCGGAGGAGAAAACTTGATAATAAAATGTCGGGAAGGAGATAAACTCAAAGATGGATACATACTGTACAACTTTGGAACACTCTAATTATTTACAATTTTACATCCATTATTACTGTATACAATATGCTCCTTCAAACTCATTTTGTCTTGGCATAACGAATATGGACATTACATTAGACTTCTCACTTTTTTTTTTTTTTTTACTTCATAGTACATTAAGCGGACTTCCATCCTTTAATCCTCAAGAAGTTAATAATAATAATAAATAAGTAGACACATTGTGTACATTGGTTAACGGTATTCAGTATTTGACTGAATATAGAAATGTACCACAAGTGAAAGCACAAACCTGTACACAAATGCAGAGGGAGAAGGAATCAAACCGAGGAAAGATTACACACAACCTTTGAAGGAAGGTCAAGGAAACTATTCTCTTCTCTCTAATAAGGAAGGTTCAATGTAACTGACTCGGGACCGAAAGTGCACTGAATGGAGATAGCGAAGGAAACCCAAGAGAGAGAAGAGAGAGAGAGAGAGAGAGAGAGAGAGAAAGGAGTGGGACGGCACGAGGAATATAGAATACCGAGAATTAGAAAATAATTATGAAGGTTATGTGGATGATGACGGTATGTAGTAATGTTATAATATTATTCTCTGCACCATGCATGCAGTGTTAACTTTCATGATATTATTTCACGTCTGTTTTATCTAATAGATTCACGTATTGATTATTGCAATATCTGTTTGACCTGTCTACTTAGTCACCCAACTCATCTGTGTATCTATATAATTATAACTTATTGATCTATTTGCTATGTATACTTGCTCACTCGCTGTATTTCTATAGTGTATACAAGGAAATATTATATAGTATGTGACGTGTTTTAAGTCAACGTACAGTATACCATGGCAGTCCCCGACCTCTGCTGAACCAACCAAACAATACTTCCTTGGCCTACTATTGTGTTCCTATTGTGTTAATAATTATTTTGTATGGGTATCCTACTCCCCACCGTGTGATAATTTATTGCCATGTTGGCGTACGTGGGTATTGAAATGTAAAGGTCTTTTTTTGTATCTGCTCTATAATAGATTACTGTACATTAGTTCCTATTTGACTAGTCATCGGTAAGTGCCTAATCAACTGCTTATACATGTTTGAGGTCTCACACCCGTAGTTTTAAAACATTTGAGGGCCCTTACTGGAGCTCTATGAACCCTCCAAATAATCCAGGCTACAAAACGCTTCAGTGTTTCAAATAGGGAATATATTGCCTGGAGTAGTTTGGAGGGTTCATAGAGCTCCAGTAAGGGCCCTCAAATGTTTTAAAACTACGGGTGTTATTACTTCCCATCCCACAACTTCAATGAGAAATACTATAATCTGCTATAGCCTATGTTAGTAGTATCTCATCTCGAAGAATCAGCCTGCCAGGCAGATCTTACTGGATGCTTATGAATATATTAAGGGGGTGCGGGAGTAAGAGACAGGCTTGGGGGCAGTTTGGGGGGGCGGGAATATGGGGACAAGATTGAGGTGGGTAGAAAGCCTGTCCCTTATTCCCATACCCCCCCTACTTTACCCCAAGCCTGTCCCCCTACTCCCGCACCCCCCAAATCCCCCCAAGCCTGTCCCCAACTCCCGCACCCCCCTAAGACCCCACAGGCCTGTCCCCCTATTCCCGCACCCCCTTAAACATTTAAATCTGAAATGGTTGAAATGTATTTGGCATATGTAGCCTCACAACAACACATCGTGCTGAGTATTTCATAAAGACAGATTCTCAACACACTAACAAGCGAATATAACAATCCCTAAAATCATGATGATGGACAAGAAAATGGTTTGTTTAGGGGAAGGTCGTACAGTGTTCGTAAATCTAGAGTAACTGATCTCTCCAAACTATTACAAGCAACAAGACTCCGTTATTATTATTATTATTATTATTTGATCTGGTCCCGTTTCTTGGCATATTTTGGAGGAATTAAGGCACTCTGATGCATCAAGTGTATTACTCCGTTAAGTCCCTACTAGCCTACTATAATGTAATACACCATATTGTCCCCATACACTACTCCTTTTATAGCACTACACTAATATACCTTATTGTCCCCATACACTCCCTACACTAAGCTACTCCTATATCAGTCTTCATTGGGCCAAGGGCCCAAGGTCGTGTTTTGTGTGTGTATATACACTAAACACCAGACATTATTATTATTTAAAAAAAAATGTTACGGCCAATATGATTTAAAAGTGTTTCGATGAACCTTTTTCTTTTCAATGTAAAGTAATATTGTATAGACAACAGTAATATCTTCTGGTGATTCTAGTAAACTTAAGAGAACCCTATTCACGTCGCATGACATTCTTCTTATTACCGGTATAGTTTAACTTACCTATCCACCTGTCACCCCTGGTCCTCTCCCCTAATAATTACCGACGGAACAACCCTCACCTGTCCTTTAGGCTACATACAATACATCCCTAATCCATGCCTCTGTAACTACAGTACAGTGCACCCCTCACTTCTGTCCCCCTTCCTCCAGTAATATAAATGACTAGGCCTACATGTGCACCTTATTAATTCAAGACATTACCTGGAAGCTGGAGAGAGCAGCTATATCATCAATCACAATACTGGATTATTGTCAAACATCTTCTGTATGCTAAGCAGCTAGGCTAGTCCTATAATTATGTGTTCCAGATATAATAATGATGGCAGAACCGAGTATTTTATGGAAACTGAGTAATTTGGTATTGATTATTCTTCAAAACCGAATAGATCGAGTATTGTATGATTACTTAACTCTCGGGCGAACAGCAGTGTACTTTTAAAGATGGTAGAGATAGCGGGGGGAGTGAAGATTATGCTAATCACCAGTAGGATGCTTGGGGAGGAAAGGGCGCCATTGATGAACTTTCAAATATAAGACGAAATAAATATGACTTCAATAAGTTTCAGAAATATAGCATACCATGTGAAATTCAGCCTCTCCTTTCTCCCCTATCCTTCCCCATCCTGTCTCTATAGGCTATCACTGTTTATCTTTCTTTCAACCATCGTCTCGGCCAGTCTTCATTTTTTCCCCATTAACTACAAATATTAGAATGCATCCCTAATATCTAAATGTTTTTAAATTCTCTGGTTACAGCAGACCTACCTACTCAATCCAATGTTCTTTTTATTGTTTTTCTTTATACATCGATTTTACCCTCTTTATGGGGTCGATGAGGCTGATATGGTTTTGGATTACACTAAATCATGTGTAGATTTAATAAGCCCGAACTAAAATAATATTATAAACACAGGATAATGCTCATTTCATTACCTTTTCAATGAGTATCACTGTGTGTGGTCTTACGACGTTTGAAATTAATATTTTGGGAGGGATCCGGAAATGTTTGTTGCTTATCCCTTGCCTTATTAGAGGCTGAACTGTCATGACATTTTTGGGGTAGGATGGGGTGGGGGTTGATACAATGCTCAGCCTCAGCGAAAGTCTGCGAACACGAAAGCTAGGGCTTATGAAAATGACATACCGGTACTGTCTTATCTCAAAAATCAACAAAGGTAAGGACATATATTATAATCTGCAGCACGAGTGATTTAACTTACTGAATAGGCCTACCTGAAAGTACAACACTAATATGGTAGAGAGGCAACAGATCTTCAAGTGAGTGTCATCACCAAGGCAACATCTTGGCAGGTGTGGCGTATATTCTGTATCATGCCAAAACGATAATTTACATGCGAGAGATTCATAATGGTTTTATTTGCGCTAACAATATCCTCAGTTAATTAATTAACATATACTTATCTTTCCACTATATTCACAAACTATTAGTTAAATACGGTAACGGTATATATATTTTTTCACATTATAAACTTGCTTTCATTCCTTTTCATTGTTTAAATGATTAAATTTTTCTACATATCTACAACAGCGTTTCTATACATATACGCCTAATAACAGCACGAAAAACGAACATATCATGACGTAACGTTTGTATATTTTTATAAAGTCAGTGGACCGTTCAAGGTCAAGTTTACCTCGTCATAAAAGGTCAACCGTGATTCACATATCAACAAAAATATGAATAATCACTATATCAATGGAATTACTATTACATAATTACCATCAGAACATGTACAGTTCAGTGTATAATAAGTACACAATTTTTTCCTACTACAAATCTAAACATTATGCAAACACTGCCTTGTCAAAACGATAATAAAAACACCTATACCTTTACCACTCAACATATAGAGAGTGATTCCTTCATTAGCATTCTCATTCACTTACCTTACGAGTGTTTGGGATGTTGCCAACGAGTACTACGACTTGACAAGACGAGTAAAGTTACGAGTACCTCCCTGCTCTTGACTCGTGACAGTTGTTACCTCACCACTGACTGGTGACCGTGGTAGTGACTGACCAAACATTATTCGTCTGCTGTGTAGTGTACAAACGGCCACGCCATCTATTGACACTAATTCAAACTACAACTACAAATTGCTTACCGCACCAAAGTTATTTACATTATTACAATATTATTTATAATGTAAAATTACTAATGTATACCGACTATTTTCAAGAGTAAACAGATAATTTCAGAGGTATATAGTAGGGAAATTCTGATATTAATTAATTTTTGGAATGGGGATATGTTTTCAATGAGATCTGGCAACACTGGTAAACAGCTGATAGTGTAAATATAAACACAACCATTGCCCGGCACTACAATCCATAACTCACATTTGGTTGGGTAAATATTGAAGAGAAGTTCCGTTCGGCCACACTTATAAATTAGAGTATACTACGACACCGTCTGGGACACACACAGTCAAACACACTTACAATAATATCAATAAATTAGAGTCCATACAAAACAAAACTGCAAGATGGACCAGACGTGATTACAGACACACTACATCAGTCACTTTGCTTAAACAAGACACAAAACTAGACCCATTGGCAACACGAAGACAAATACACAGACAACAGATGATATACAAAATCACAAACAAGTTAGTTGACATAGACAAAGACACATATCTACGTTACACCCTACAAGTATACGATCCACTAACGTTAGAGGCAGCCACAACTTAAAATACCATACATACATACCAGACATGCAAGCACTGATATATTTAGGGACATATCATCATTCTTTCCCTGTAGCATCCAAGAGTGGAATCATCTCCCATCTCATATAGTTAATAGCCCTGGCCACTCTTTTAGAAATAGGATCACCAATCATTACCTCCCCAATCCTAATCCTCAACCCGCAGTCTCTGACCCAATCCACCCTTATCCTAACCCCCTTCCTAATCCTACCCTGGATCCCTAAATCCCCCGCACAATCCCCGCATATTATGCTGCCCATGAACAGCCCTCTACGGGACCTCTTAACTTGAACTTGAACTATTGCGTACGGTTTTCCTACAGTCATTACCCACTTATTTAGACCATTTGTAGAGGAAATGCCATAGAAGAAAATAGTCTTAGAATGGTCTAAATAAATAAGTGGGTAATGAAGGTAGAAAAACCATACACAATAATGGCAATTCTTTCAATATATACCTATTATCCTTCCAACCTTCCCTCATATTATTTATTATTTCCACAGTTCTGTCTTTTATGGATTAATACAACTTGCTATAATTTTTCTTTTTAGAACTGAAGTGATAATGTTGGTAATTCCTGTCCATCGGTGTTTGGTGACACAACTTACAACACATACATTACCCATCATTACCAACAGTCGTCACTTCACTCTCACTCACAACCTTTTGGCTGTTAAGAAATCTCTCACCAAAAATGTTACAAGAGCCACATCTACCCCAGGCTTTGGTCAAAAAGGTACAGTATGTTACTTACCAGTACAGTATGTCAAACATTTACCTTTAAGGGGGTGCAGGAGTAGGGGACAGATTTGGGGGGTAATAGGGGGATAGGCTTGGGGTGGGTAGAGAGCCTGTCCCCTATTTCCACACACCCCTAACCTTCCCCCCCCAAGCCTGTCCCCCTACTCCTGCACCTCCTAAATGATAGAGTTTGAACTTTGCTAATGTTGTAGTAATATTTGGTGCCTTCAAGTACCAAAGTTTAATGACATAATGACAAGTGTTTGATGGATGTACAGTATTTATAAGGTCATTAGATGAAGTCTGTGCTGCAATAGGCTTCTGAAAAAGGATAATGCTCTCCAATATTATTAATAACCTTTAGCTTGTGGATTTATTCATATTTGCATTAATGCCTTGGGCTTCACTATAACTTTATAGTGAGGAAAAATTCATTACAGCATGTATTAAATACATTACAGTATACTGTACTATATAGAGTGAAGGAATATATAATCACTTCATGCAAACTTTTCCTATGATATTAAGTGATAATATCAGTACCAGTAAATATAGACCGTATATTATAACCTCCTTTGTGTGTTACTTATATTGTACAGCCAAGGAAGCAACACGTACAACTTACTACACAGCAGTGGTGGTGGTGGGTTTGGGTATGACTGGTCTTATGATGTATGCTGTCTTTAAGGAGCTACTCTCATCATTTTCTCCTCAGGTAATGACATTTCTTTCATCAACATTTAGGGATACAGTATTTACAAGAAAACTCACAGAATATAATTATACACTAGACAATAACCAATGATCTGTACAATGACTCTATCCTTGGTAATCTATAGAAATGTACTTTAATACACAGTAGTTATTAATGATTATAAAGTCTGTAAAAGCAGTTTGGGTTCTGGCTACTTGTCTGATGTCTGATATCGGTAGTGAAACCTCAATGTTCTTTTTCCTGGTTTCATCAATGTTGTTTAATGCTTCTTATCATTATTGCTAAAGTAATGTTTAAAATGTGTGGTTTTCAGTTGTCCCATCCAGTGGAAACCATTCATAATACTGTACTGTACTGTATATAGTACCGGTATTAACCGTGAGTTGATGACTCAGGGCATGTTGAGATCAAACCGTAGCATTAAGCAGAGGGAAATACTTATTACAATATTGTAATTTACTCATGATTTATTCTGATGTAGACGGTGTATAGTGCAGCTGTTGACAAGTGCTCTGCCCATCCCAGAGTTAATGATTTCCTTGGAGACTCGGTTAAGAGCTATGGGGAAGAGAGCAGGAGAGGTCGTCGCCAACACATTAGGTATTTATACTATGACCTCTGGCAAACTGTAATGTTGTAAAGTTTAGAAAGTGAAGTGGAATATTATTAAGGAAGCAGGTAATGTAGTTTTCAGCAGCTTGGAGGCAACTTATTTCTTTAAACTGTGCCAAGATATTGACTGGTTGAGTGTATTGTAATTTCTCCCTTGTACACTCTGTTTATGATATGGGACATAAATGTTATATTTACTTTACCTCAACACCTTTATGTAATAGAACACTGTTGTTATATATTATACTGTACTGTACTAACTATAAAGTGTATATACTATTACAGTCACCTACCGTATGAGATTGAGGGTAAGAAAGGATTCCGCATCAAGTTTTATCTGAAGGGTCAACGTAGGACAGCCACTGCACACCTTGATGCTCGACAAGTTAGTATATTCATTTTGTATCAACATTTACAGTAATAGGATATTCTTATTAAACTGAAAAGATTGGTAAACTTAAACCCAACTGCTTCATTATTAGGTATGAAAAACTACTGTATACTGTATAATTATTTATTATAGTAATTATGCTTCCTAACTGCAACCACTACCTGTATGACTTTGAAATTAACATTATCAACTTGAAGTCTACTTCAGAGTAAATAAATAATTATTAATTAAGTTTTATCTACCATAATTACTCCAAAGAAAATGTTTTCACAGTACTGTATAAGGTTATGATAAACATTTAAAAAATGTGTAGATATTTGTAGGAATAATATAAGTTACTTCAAGGAATAATAAGACAATTATTTTTAAGAAATTATGTAACTACTTTTCCACTTTCATAATACAGTATTGTGGTTGGTGATAATTTTTCTAATTGTCAGACTTTGAGTGGTTGGGAGTTCCGGTACCTTTATCTGCAGTTAGACTCGTATCCTTATGAGGTAATTGTAATTGAGGACAACCGTGGTACAACATTTGATTCACCATCATCATTACCATCCATTGATTATCCTGCTACAACACTTCCTTCGGATGGTAATGACTTACCTCCTCTCCCACCACTCTTCCCATCTAAATAATAAGGTATTATGGTGTACTATTGTACAGCAACTCATAATATTAATGTACAGTACTGTATAGTATTTCACTGCAATTAATTCTGATATATCTTTCTCTTACCAGACTACTGTACTTGAATTAAAATAATTTATTTTACTCTATGCTCACAAAATGATTGTACTACAACATAGGATACAAATGTATAATACAAACTATGCTCTTATGCATAATACAGTATATGCTACTGTAATGTAATGTTTAATAAGGATTCATTATCTTTAGTGTACACATTACTTTTAAAATAAATTTACTATAATGTACAGTACAGTACTTTGTTTCAATTAATGTTTATGTGGTTTACTAAATTCATATTGATAAAATTCTTAATGCTGTATAAATTACATTTATATTTGTAACATGTTAATAAATAAACAGGGAATTAATTTGGAGGACAGTTCACTCCTGTTGTTTTTTATAGCCCCAGTTCACATTGTCGTAAATCAAATATCTAATGGGAAACGGCTTCAATCAAAAATCCTTTATTATAAAGTTTGATGTTTCAGAGTTGCCTTTGTTGAGTAGCCTAAGGTGAGTACCAGTATATGTGTTGTGGTATAGAATGCTGGGAATTTTGCATTGGTTTTAGTGTGTACAGGTACATGTATTCATGAAGGAAGGGACAATAGTCACATTGTAAGGAAAACAACAAGTTTTTTTCAGGAATTAAATAAGATGATAGAGCTTTGGCAAATGTAAAGTAATTATTTTATTCTTAAAACTGTTAAGTATCACTCATAAACTTACTACAGTATTGTAATAGCAATATTACAAAGTACACTATCAATAGGCACATCTTAGCTATGTTTACAGTAATTTAGATGAATTTCAAAATTTCAAACTTAATACAAAAGATTTGCTTTTATCAAGAAGTCATATTCTAAAGAAAATTTGAAAACATTCCTGGTCACTGAAATAAGGTTGATAAAATGTTTTATAGTATATATACTGTACCAATGTAACAAAATACAGTATAGCAGTACTGTACTGGGATTTACTTGGCCTTTGAAATTTGTTTGATCTTTAAATGTTGGTGTTTCATTAACAATACAGTACTCCATTAAAATACTGTTTTGTTTGTTGATTATATTTTCATAATACAGTACAGTATTTGAATTGTATTTAAAATGTAGAAGATGGTTTTACAAATATAGAAGATGGTTATACAAATGCGGATGACCACTAATTACAATAGAACCTGATTTAGTAGCAATTTTCACAATTACTGTACAGTCAGCTTGGCTATCACACAGTTTATTAGTTGTGGGTACAGAACATAATACTGTACATAACAGAAATAACTATAGTATATAGTGCTATGTAGGCTCTTAAAAACCTGTTATTTTATTCTGACTCCAAGCCACAGTCACCTATTGGTTACATAAAACCCCAATCTTACTCCCATATGTCCCCACACAGTATTAAACTTATATAAAAAAATAATCCAAAATGCTGGACAACATTCTACAGTACTGTACAATATACAAAGACTAATAGTAATGAAAATAAATAATACAGTAAGACAAACACTTAAGACATAATGGTGGTGGACGGTGGATTGTAAGATGAGAGTGAAGGGTTCTGAGACAATTACTATCTCATCCCACCTGGTTGTAAATGGATCTTTTAAAACTTCAGTATGAGGCTTTTTACTGCACAAATCCACTGTGCTGAAAATTTTACTTAGTTCAGCATTGGTTGGCTCACATGCATTAACTTCAAATGTGCTTCCTCTTACTTATTGGCACACTCTTCCTCATCATTGTCACTCCATTGTCACTGCTAATAACTCACTCACTACAGTATCTACCTATTATATGTCATGTGAAAAACGAATATTACTTCTTGCCATCAAAATCGAGCCCCATTGCCTTTACACACAACCACATTCACCTAGACAATCAGGGGAACTACTCACTCACTCACTCACTCATCACATTCAACTTTACCTTTCCAATTCTTTGCTATGGGTTTTCTGATTGTGTTAATGATGTACTGGATTTTATTTGACAACTTCAGAGAACATTAATACTATGAAGTGCTTGTATTTCTATTATATACAATTTCAACAGGTCCAGTACAACTGTTCAATATTCACATTTATACTTACAGTTAGTCATATCTTAACCTATAAATTATCACAAAATAAACTCTTTTACATTATTAAGTACAGTACTATTAGCCACAAGTATTGTATTGGTACACACGTTGTTGTTTTCGAATGTTTACAATATATTATAAAAAATGTAAGACCACATAATTGCAATACTTGTACAACATAATTATTAGGTTTGTTGTATTGCTAATCTTGAAGTCACTTGGCAAATCATTCATTGCAGGACTTTCAGAATCATGACCTCTCTTTCCATAAAGCCTGTGTTAGAACTCCTGTAGCCAACCATACATAAACCACCAATGTCACATAGTATTATACTCTTCATAAAGGTCCTGATCACTCATTCTTCAGTTGTGCCTTTTTCCAGAGCCAAAATGGTTAAAAGTATCTAGAATATGATTTCATAACTAATAATGAACATGGCATCAACTTGTCCTTGACTCTGATGGTCATACTTAATAGATTTTCCTAGACCTCCAAATAGACATGATCACCCATCAAGAGCTGAACCCAAGCATGACAATGTTGTGGGTATAGAAACTACTTTATGTGTGTACAATAATAGTTGTATTATTATAACTCTAAAGAGATCAAATAAGATATCACTGTCCTAGTATACAAGTGTCACTGCATTATAGTACTGTTAAATGTTATATGGTTTTTACAGTTGACAGAAGTGTTATAAAATTATGGCTAACCATGCTGTATCTTCCAAGCTAAAGTTCATGTATGTTATTATTGTTATATGTGTAAAATGACAACAGCTACAATACTCTGATGGTCCATTTACATGCATGTTGAACTCATGTATACAGTACCTGCATATCATTACTGTATTAATTAAGCCACTAAAGCAATATTCAGAGTACAAGTCAACAGGCTAAATGATTATGGTGGTTATATTCCCTCTGGTGAATTGAAGGCTACTGGTCCCTGTAAACACTACAATAAACAGACTACTGTATCTTAGTTTTGGGTGTTGTGTATTGTGGCACACTTTAGAGGAATCAGTAACCTAAACTTTGCTAGCAAGCTCTTACTTTGTTAGATGTACAGTAATTAGGAAGAGTTCATTTGTGTTCTGAGAGTTATTGAGGATGCATTTACAGCCATGGTGTTTCTCAGACACTGACATCTGTGATTGTTGCTGAGTGTCACTGAGGTGAAGGACAGAGGACATGATTGTTGACAGTTTCTGTGAGAGTTGTGAGTGCAGTCATTATCTCGTCCATACGATTCTCAATGCCAGAGAAGCGGTGATGAGAGACAGCATGTGCTTTCTCTAGCACGATGTCCTTTGCTGCCTCAATTTGGGACTCTTTGAGGGAAAACTTATGGCACTCACACACCTTCCAACGTCCAAACTCTCTGTTTGGGTAGAGCTTGATGCTAGGCTCTGTACGATTGAGGCATGAGTGAAACATGAGAATGCGTCTCCCCAGCCAGTCCAGGAGCTTCATGAATGGGTTGTGAGAGCTGGAACATGTGGTCTCAGAATCATCAGATTCTTTAACTCCCTCACAACACTTGAGTGGACCAGGTAAGACATATTCTAATGGACTGCCCAGGAACACTGATTCAATATAAGATATCAGTTCAACTCTACTGATATAACTAACAAGCTTTGCTTCTTCCCTGAGCTGTTGGATATCACTAACAGCTAAACCATTGAGTAAGTTCATTAGGACAAGAACAATCGAGAACATAAACATAATGAAAAGGAGGTGAGATGATACTGGATAAGTAGATAATGGGAGATCAGTATACTCCATCTCACCTGTGGCCATGGCTAGTGTCTTAAGTAGTGCACCTGAATAAGTGGAAAAGTTCTCATCCACTTGGAAGACAAGGTAAAAACTGATACTGAAAGCTATAATCATAAAAGAGAACATAATGATGAATTTAAGGAAATTGAAGGCAACGGTGGTGAACATTGTGATGTAAATAGCAAGGTATGGATGACGACCAAGAAGTAGAATAAACTCAATCCAGGAAAACAGAATCAGCCAAGCAGATAGACTCTGTTGAGAGGACTCACCCACAGGAACAAAGAGAAGCACAATAGTGAGGACAACAATGGATATCTCTAACCAGTTCTCCAGCTTAAAAATGTATAGCTTCCACGACACAAACAGCTGGATTCCTTCACGAATAGTAATGTATAGGAGGAAAAGTGTGATCAGAACCTGGAGGATAATCTTTCCAGCAAGTTTTCCATCTGTTGTTGTTGTTAATGATGATATGGTTGTATTTACATTCTCTGTATCCTTACCTTCTACTGGTACAAAAGAGCCATGGAACATCAGTATATAGATAGTGAGGAAGATAAGAAACAATGTATAAGCAACAATGTTGAAGAAATAGTACTGCTGGATACGCTGCCACTTGAGAGAAAGGAAAGTGTCAAAAATTGGATGAAGGAGGAGACGACGGTGTTTACTAGACCTACTCAGGAAGGACAAACACTCAGTCTCTGGTCGCCAGGGAGTGTGGGTTGGAGCAAGGAGGCTGTAGTGTAGGATGATCTCAAAGTCTTTGTCTGTTAGGTTATTGTTGTGCTTGATAGAGTCATTCAAGACTTCCTCCAAAACGTTAGCCTGGATGCGGGTAATGGCAAGTGTCCCAAACTTATTTCTGATGCCAAGGTGTGATCCATTGAGAAGAAGAAGTCTGACAAAGCTTTGATCATCACAAAGTACAGCATAATGCAAGGGAGTGTTGCCAAATGCATCTTGGGCATCAATATTTATAAATTTTTTATACTTTTCATCTAGCAGTAGTTGGAGGCAGCGGTAAAAATCAACACCATCTTTTTCATCCACTCCATATTCCCTCTTTACTACCTTGTGGAGTACAGTTTCCTGTTTCCTATCTCTTTGCTTCAGACCTTTATCTAATTCTTTGCCATCCTTCAGAGCCAACAACAAGAATTCAAGGATCCTGTAATGTCCATTCCTGGCAGCATATAACAAGGCAGACATCTCACTCTCAAGTACCTTCTGACTTGCACTTGCTCCACTTTTGGCAAGTTCCTCTACAAATTCAGGCAGTCCATGTTCACATGCATACTGAAGCATTGTGTAATTTCCTCGTGTCTCCTCCAGTGCTGTTTGCTTCATATTTTTGTTCCCACAATCATTTAGTTCATTCATGACATTCCTGAACTGATTGATATCACGGTTAACCAAGGCACCATACAGTTCATCCCCAAAGTGCCTCTTTGGTTTTTCTATGACAGAAAAATCTATGGATTCCAGTAGGCCATGGAACTTACTCTTCACAATGTCCTCTGTAGTTTTGCGGCCAACTTTGGTGGTGAGGCTGGCACCCTTTTCTATTAGCCTCTTTGCCATGAACTCCCAGTTTTTAGTGGCAGCAAAAAATAATGGAGTTGCTTGTTTTGTGTCTGGCATATCAATTCTGATCTTGTTGCTGGAAAGGAGAGCATCGAGACATTCAGTATAATTATTTTCCTCATCCTTCTTCCATGAGTTAGCCAAAAGGTGAAGAGGACAGCGACCCATCACTTCCTCCTTAGAGTTGGGGTCGGCACCTTTGTTGAGAAGTGCACGCAAGATCTGAGGGTTGCCGTTGGTTGCTGCAAAGTGGATTGGGGTACACTTCTTGCCCTTCACAGACTGAAAGAAAAGGAACATGATTAATACAGTACTACATTATATACTTAATCTAATAAGGCTCTTGAACATATATTTATCTAACAAACATCATTACATTATTGATGTAATAATAGGCTACTCGGTACACCTGTGTTTATGCACCAATCAAAGCATGGAAAAATAATCAGTTGTAAGACATAATATTACAGATCCTATGTGTGTTTGTGAAAAACCTACCTTTAAAAGATTCTGTCCTATACATTTGTACCATTAGTACTTCCATCTATTACTGTTTAATTTCCATCCCTATCTTCCATAAACCTCTCAACTCCATCCCTTTAAAGAGATAATACACTTTTGATAGCTTACATTTGAGTGCCTTAATTCATCCAAAGTACGTACGTATGTAAGGAACTGATAATCTATTGTTTGTAATAGTTTGGAGGAATCCTAATACAGTACTGTAGGCCTACTACCACCAACACTGTTCTATAATACACCCTCTTTATATAACTTGCTCAAAATGATTACAATGTGCTTACTTTAACATTGGCCTGAGCCCCAGCCTCCAGTAGCAGTATAACCAATGTAAGTGAGGAATACTTGACAGCAATATGTAATGCTGCTTCACCATCACAGTCTGGGAACACCGTGTTGATGGCTGAAGGCGACAGGTGAGACAGAGATTCCTTCAGTCTTTCCTCATCACCTGTCAACAACAATATAAATAATGTCAAACAGTATATTATTTTTATTATTATTATTATTATTGCTTCCACTTACTCTATTGTACAGTCGGCAACATAAGTTGGCTTCATTTCCACCTGCGTGTGTATGAACCATATATTAATGATGATGTAACACAATTTGAATGTAGATATGACAGATATAATGAACTTCACACATGATAAATTACATATGTTGTTTGGATAGAAATTGGTTCAGAATGCATCCATCTGAGGTCATATTAGTATTATCAAGTATTGTACATACACATGAGATGGATGAGAACTTATGCTGCCGGCTGTAGGCTACATATATACATATAAATTATACTTATTATTCTGTGATATATATATATATATATATATATATATATATATATATATATATATATATATATATATATATATATATATATATATAACATACAACCCTTATACTTATTTATTATATCCATTATTTTGACTTTTATAACAGCTATAAAAAAATAAAAGTAGGTTCCTGCATGTCGTATATTTTAATGTTAGTCAGGTGGCACAGGAAGATTTGTACACTCGTGATGCATAATTTCTGACCACAGAGTGTGCGGAATCCGGTTACCCGGTTACCAGGGTAATTAACTGAAGGGCTGTGTGTGATCGCCAGCGGATTTAACAGGGGAACAGTGTTGGCCGAGTTAGATGTATTTTGTAAAATCTTCCCCGCGATAATTACTGATACATCGTACGTCTGTACTTTAAGATGTGTACTTTAAGTGTTTTATTTTTTATGTAGTTGAAGGTACAATAATAGATATTTTTAAGCAATACATTTTTAACATATATCTATACCATTTATATGATATTTTATTGTTACAAAATGTGTTATCACTTATACTAAAATGTTGTAACGCCCTACGTTTCGTTATGATTCTGTAAAATTACCCTACGCCCTATAGACAAGGATTTGAGGTCGAAATGCCCTACATATAGGGCGATATCCCCACGGTTGGCAACACGGGCCCGGTTCCCGGGGTAACTAACTGAAGGGTTGCGTGTGAACGCCAGCGGATTTAATATGGAAGTTCGCGAACGGAGTGTTGGCCGAGTTAGATGTATTTTGTAAAATCTTCCCCGCGATAATTACTGATACTGTACATCGTACGTCTGTACTTTAAGATGTTATTATGAAACGTGCACCATTGAAATTGTAACAGGCACTTTTGGAAATAGAAAATTGTAAAAAAAAAAAAGAAAAAAAAAAAAGGGAAATAGTCAACAACATAACCAATCTGAGGATCAGCAAACTTTGAATCGCCAGTGGTATTGTTCATTTCCCCATTCAGTACACATATAGAGGCTGAATTCGAATGCAGAGTAAGAGAGTAATAAGTGTGGTGCCCACTGACTCACTGAGCTTTGTATATAGAGCTGACAGGCATGTTATATGTATCACGAGTGTACAATACAATACTCCTAAGTTACATATAATTAACTCACTCTTTTCCTCTTAATTCTTGCTCTATATTTATACCCATAATACATTCATGTCATAAATTTGGATAGTATACATCAGTGCCGTGTCAAATAATAATTATGAAAATTATCATAAAACTCAGGCTGCTGGGGAATAAATATTATATATCATAGTTTAAAGAGAGAGAAGGAAGACTCAAGCCATATGAGGAAGTAAGTCTTTATTAAATTACCGGAGAAGATTTGTGGGTCAAGATTTGGGGTAAAAAAGTTTAGCGCCGTGGACGCCTTGTTTGTATATTATTAGTGAAAGGTTCGTATCCCTTGTATGCCGGAAAGTTTATTTAGTAAATATTATGGCCGTGTGTGAGTGTGATGGTGGTTCTTTAGATTGTTTCTCGTGTATTGTAAGCTTTTATAGTGGTATTAACAGGTTCAATTGATTTTTTACGCCAGCATGGAGTAGGTAGCTACTTACGAGTGTTATGAAGTGTTACAAGTGTGATTATGAAGTGTTTAATTTAATAAATACAATTAACGTTAGATTTAAAAGTTAATACCAGCAGGAAGGAACGTTGTTGTGACTTAATAATGAAAAAAAACAAGTGTGCATTTGCCCAGGCAAGTGACACCAATGACCATAGGAGGAAGGGATTATAAATTAGAAAAGATTTACATTAATTACCACTGGATATATCCTCACCAACATTGTATCAGAGACCTGTGATGTATGAATTTCTGAACACTGTAACTTTTAGGCTACTATTCTTCCCAAACATTGCATCTCTCTCTCTCTCTCTCTCTCTGAAGGGAGGTGCTGTTCGTACACGAGATATATTAGACCTACTTATAAATATATATGTTAGTATGAGTCACTTTATACTCACAGAGGCAGTAATAGAATGAGAGCATCATGTTACCGTGTTGGAGTCACAATATAAACTAACCTGTCTGTACAGCCACCAACATCTCTTGTCTATACTCGTCATCATCTGGACCCCCTACCGTTGTTGTACCACCAGAACCTTGCATCGTACACCCTATAAACACAACACAGAAAATGGTTAACAATGGAGAAACTTTTATATATACGGAACTAATATATTTGTAAACTTTACTCTTGCATGGTCGACCCTAGAAAAAGAAAATGTTATTAGGTGTTGGATAAAGGAAGGAAAACATATTATATATTATATATATTGTATATTTATATTAGCCTACACTTGGTTACATTGTTATTACGGTCCAAAAACATCCATTGACATAATATTATACTCTGTAAGCCTTCCTAGAACGTATGTCATTCTTACACATATTATTATTGGGTAGAAAACTGCAATACACACATAATAATAATAATAATAATAATAATAATAATAATAATAACGTGTGTGTTTGTGGCGTGGGTCTCGCCATATACAGTGGAAGGAAGTAGTAACCTATTCATCCCTGACATGACATTAATTTCTCTTGTACGAGTACGAGTATATAATTATAGTGTACAATGTAGTATCTCCAGGCGGTGCATACAAATCTCTACTCAGGCTACCTTTATATTTATTTGGTTAACATTTATGTATGTACAGTCGGCCTCAGGAATGAATATACAAAACTGTGACATCAAAGATTCGTAACAACTAAAAAAATCTAGTACATTAATTTCCTGACACCAAACCTTTCTAATATTATTTAGTTGATATTTGAATAATTCAGCAGAACAATTCCTACAATATAGCCTAGGCCCTATATGTGTAGAATAAAGACACCTTATAACTAATGCTCTTTGTACGAATCCAGGAGGCCGACTGTACAGCCACAGTCAAATAACTACCGACACTGTCCTTCCATCATGTAAATAAATCTGTATCATATCAAAATATAATCATACAACACCTTACTTCAGCTCGACCTATTCAGTTAGCCTATTATTATGGGGTGCTGCAAAATCAAACCTGTTTTGTTCTTTATTACCAAGATATTTACTACGATGGAAGGAAAGTGTTAGTGGATATTTGACTGTGGTTGTACACATACACGAGGATAATTTGTAAATACTTATAGTTAGTTAATTAAGATATAGATATAGGAAGGGTGAGTAAGTGTGGCAAGTTACAAGAGTATGTATGAACCCTCCTCCTCGACTCTCCTAACCTTACATTACCTCAACACATTAATTAATGCTCTGATGGCATACAAATGGACTTGTTTTGTGACAGTCCTCCATTCCAACCAGGCAATGTGTGTGTGTGTGTGTGTGTGCGTGTGCGTGTACCATAGTCGTTCATGCATCAATGTAGATAAATAATTTGTTGTGTAGAGTTAACCATTATACGACGAAATTAATAAGATTATTAATGTCTGTATTTCCTTCAATGGGGTTTCTACACTCATAAATATATTAACTATTTTTTCTCGAAGGAAAACAGCCTAGAGAAGCCGTACCGTATGTAACCAGAGAGGAAATCGATACATTCTCTTAAACTCCAGATATGAGGTTGTATTAACATATAAACAACCCAGTATTTTATCCGATAATAAAGGGCAAGCCGCACTACAATGTTTCCATTATATTATATAGCATACATATATAAAAAAAATAAGACATTCGCATAGGAAATGTATAACATATAGTTGTGGTATTTGGTATATTTCCTGCTCATGTTCCTTTTTCCCTGCATTGCTATCAACAACAACAACAATGTTATCTTAGTAACAGTCTATTTAGGTGATTGTAGTTACAGGATGTCAGTCACGTTGTTGATGAGCTGGTTGTTATTTCAGAGCCTAAATATGTCAATAGTTGCAACAAAAGTATAGTGCAGGAAAAGGTAATAAATTAATCCTATGTATATAGCGTGTATGACTCCATTCAGCCATTGTTAGTGTTTTATTATTCAAAGACTGTAAAAGCAAGTGCAAGTATGTTTTTGACTGAGGGTAAACAATACAATATGTGAGTGAAGAGCTACACCTCCATCACACACACACACGCACCACAAACACCAGCCAATTCACACACATGAATATATTATGATGACGTCTGTGTACATGGATGGCGTGACGGTGAGATGTCGTGATGCCTTTGTGTTACCAACTATTTATGAGTTCTTCCACTTGTGGTTCACCTCGAGTGCTTTATCTAGATTATAAACATTACGTTGAAAAGAAATATTTTGTTGTCTTTGTTTTTGTACCTCAGAGTTCAATTTACCATCTCATACCCTGGCAAACACACACATAACGTCCATCATAATATTATGTTGTACTACCTTACTTCAATGATACAGCAACATTGGTACTTCATATTTACTTTGTTAAAAAGGTCACGTGTTGTGGACCATTTTCACGCTACTCCCTCTGAAGTCTAAACTCTTTTTCAAAACAGACTCCTTAAGTTAAATTGATATAGCCTACTGTACGTGCTGTTTTGTGGCCTCATATAGGGGAAGGAATAGCTAATCAGTTCTGGAACAAAATCATGCCCTCTCCTCCTTTAATCCATACTCCAAACTGTGTGTAAAGCTCAGATGTTCCACCCTTACATATGTGACGAGTATGCATGGAAGTGGAGCCTAATGGATCTGAACTATAAGAAACTTTGTACTTTTGTTTACCGTGTTGGTCAATACTTTACACATTCACTAAACCATGTACCTGTAGTATCTGCATCCTTTCTCTACCAATAAGTATATGTGACACAATGAGTAAAACATTTATTCTGATCCCCATTTGTGATTCATTGAGTTGTTCACTTCCTTAATTTTCAGAGACATCAGAGTCATTTTTGGTGTAGCCTAGTATAGGTTGGTCCGAATGTATTGTCATCCCTACAAATGGCTCGTCCAATTGCAAATGTATGGTAAGGAGGTGACAAGAATTTCAGACTACCCTATACATTACATCATACAAACAAACACACGTGATAGACCTCTGAGTATATGGTTGGTTATTTAGTGATATACAATTAAAGCACTACATAGGTGGAATGACCATTTATATGTCCCATCATTATAAAGACCACTACGGTACTTCCCCTCTAGCCTACCTCCATTCACTACATAACCTGTATACTTAATGTATATTATATTTACAAGTGTGTTTCATTGTAAGGGTATAGCCTACTGGGTAATCAGCTGGAAGGAATCAGTCTTGGTGTTTATATGCCAAATAATTAAAAGGTACTATGTTATACTGTTTGTAAGTATATTATTAAACACAGATCATTACGGTATGCCTTATTAAGGATGATGATGTTCTGTACATGGTAGTATCAGTAGTAGTGGTAACACTTCTTCTCTAATCAATATCACTACCTTATTATCTATTTCCTTTTCTCCTTCCTTCCCCTCCTCCCACCTGACACTTTCCCACGCTGTAATGTCAGGTGCTGCAAAAGGAATAGCTACCAGCGACGGCAGTGTGTGTGTGTATGTATGTGTGATGACTGGGTCTTGATAACGGGCATAAATTATATAATATACAGTGTATATAATAACAGATTGATTGTCCCCAACACAATGTGAGGGAAAACTTATACTGTTTATACACACACAGCTTTCCCATGAGTTGCCACAACACTACACTGTAGGTCTAATTAAGGAACATTTTTCATTGCAGGGGAGTGTACCGTACTATATCGTCTTGTAAACTTACGCTGTCTGAGGAAGAGAATCATTCTGAAAACACTTGCTGGACGACCTCTGTTGGACCACTCATTAAGTAAAGAAGGTGGGTAACTATAAATGTCAGACTTTAAATTCTAGTCCACTTCTCTCTAGGGGGCTGTCAGTCAGGAGGGGAATGTAGAAGACACCCTCACGGTAACAGTGGCGTATCAACCACTACAATGAAAATACTTCTTGAATTGTATACACCCAATGAAAATACTTCTTGAATTGTATACACCACAGAATCGACCATCAATATTGAGGTAGATTGTTTCCCAAGATTAATAGGTTTTATGTGTGTGTGTATCTTGCTTGTATATCAGTCTTGCCTGTTTCCATACACCCATATAGTTCAGAACTTTAGAGGAATAGGTAACGTTCTTTTCGCTGACAGTAACTTACACGAACCCTTTAGCAGTTATGGATTATCGCAGTAAGTCATTTATCACAGTAAGTGGAATCGTGAGTTGTATGAGTCAGAGAAATACTATACACTTAAAGGAATGTGTGTATGGACCAATACTGTACATGTTGTATACTTGTCACCTCAGAAAACAATAGTAGCGACAACATTAACAACAAAAACAACATCATACTGTAACAAACAACAACATAACACACATCAAAACACAACAGCAGCAACATACAGTAACAACAACAACATTCAACAACACCAACAACATAAAAACAACAACAGCAGAAACATACAGTAACAACAATAATATCATAAAATAATATCCTAAAACAATAACAACAACCCGATCATAGCGTCCACATTTCCAATAAAGTTTAATACCGTACGATGAAATTGACAACTGCGTCCATTCCCGTGGATGTGTATAATGTTTTTAAATTGAAATCGAACGTAGATCGTGAGGGGATTTTTGTGTGTGTGTGTGTGGAAGGGGGTGGGGGTGGGGGGCGGGACATTTTGATGATTAATGATCCTTCCAAACTTAGCAAAGAAACAAATTACCATATTATACACAACATTTTGTACCGTAGTGTAGTTTGGATGAATCAGTAGCCCTCCATGCATTAGTCCGACAACACACGATTCCCTCAAGTTTACGAGTGAAAATGCCTCGAGGAAACGTCATGTTGGCAAATTGGAATGCTACTGATACCTCCTAACTATTCCAGAAAACAGACGCCATCAATAGTAGTAACTGTGGATGTGTTTCGTGGAATTGTTTGAAGGAACCACAGACCTTTCAATTCACCAACAAAATAATCTCTCCTTATAACACATCGTCAGTCACTTCGTCCCCATATAATAGCCTAACCTAGTCGTGTATAGAAGCTGAGAAACTCCATCCCATGCAAAAGACACAATTAGACCCTATAATAATACTGACAGGGTCCAAGACTTGACTGTGGTGTAGGAGAGTGTAATCAGTCTAATGGTCGCGTGAGGATATACAGCTTCAACTTCCGTCAGTCCCTGCAAGTCGCCCCGAAGCTTTCTAATAAATAAATAATGACCTCCCTGACATACGGAACCGATTTCACAGTAGCCTACATCTGCATGCCTTGGTGTTTGCATCGTTTTTATATTATTATTTTTTTTTTACAACCACTCACATTATTCTTCATAAATAGTTTGTATTTTTCTAACCACACACATCACTCCTAACAAACACCATGTATACAGTATAGCCTATTAAAAATGTATAGGAGACATGTATGAAGGGGATAGCCTAATTCACTTTCGTTACATTGGAGTGCCTTGATTCCTCCAAAGTATGCCAGGAAACAAAACCAAAAACACATGGTACATGATATACTAGTAGGACCATACCTCGAGCACTATAGCCAAGGAAACTTATGCTTTAGTTTTGTTTAGATAGACCGTTTGTTTAGTGGTGCAGTTATAGGATAAATCAATATTCCTAATTATTTGTCTCGTCTACTGCAGTCTGTCTGTCTGTCTGTCTCTCTCTCTCTCTCTCTCTCTCTCTCTCTCTCTCTCTCTCTCTCTCTCTCTCTCTCTCTCTCTCTCTCTCTCTCTCTCTCTCTCTCTCTCCTTCGTTCTTCATTCACACGTATATCGATCAAAATATCTCATTTGATTCACCAAAGGAAACACAAAATTTAATAATACCAGAGAACGAAAGAGAAAGGAAAGACTAGCTAATTATTGAGCAAAACCCTAAATCACACTTTATGGACTATAGGCTAATTTGCAACACTTATTAATCAACGTGGCCTTGTGTTACCGGCAGTATAATGATGATGAAACTGTATTTAAAAGTGTTGTATAATGAGAGGAGGATACATAAGACACGGAACCTTAACGTTAGGCTATATACTGCATGTTTTGAAAACGTACGAACACAAGAGAAATGAATGTAAACAGTGGAATGCATGTGTGTGTGTTGTACGAATCAGTGTGTGGTATCAGTGAAGCTTAGAATATTTAGGTGGCTTCAGAGTGAGAGAGAGAGAGAAGTGTGTGTGTGTGTGTGTGAGAGAGAGAGAGAGAGAGAAAGATCTATGGACATACTTATATATTCAGAAAGTTCAGGCAGTAATACATTAACATTTTTCCGATGCCTTGATGCAGAACGAACGGATCGAAGGTTGTTTCGTATTGCCAGCTATAGGTAGGTAGGTAGGTAGTGTTGTTAAGAAGATATATATCACACACCAGCTTCTTTTGTCCATTCAACACCTCTCATAAATTATTATATATATACGTAGAAAGGGGAAGGAGGGAATTAACACGTACGCTTGTTTATTTTACTGTCTCTGATTCCTGCAAATTATGCCACGAAACAGATCCTCCAATTAGTGTTATATTATTATTAAGGTCGTCTGTTTCCTGACATAGTTTGGAGGAATCTTTAGCCAACCAATTTACCAAAAAGAGAATTTGATTTTAATGAAGGAGAACATTGAATAACACAATGCTTCACAGTCCAACCTATGAATCTGTATGTCTGTATGTCTTTGAGTCTATAACAACAACAATAACAAAGAAGAAACGAATAACACTACTACTACTACTACTACTACTATTACTATACTGCTACTATTACTTTTACTACTACTACTACTACTGCTACGTTTACTACTATTACTACTGCTACGTTTACTACTACTACTACTACTGCTACGTTTACTACTACTACTACTACTACTACTACTACTACTACTACTACTACTACTACTACTACTACTACTACTACTACTACCACCACTAATTAATACTTTTACAACCAAAGGAAAGGCAGCATGCGTTGTTCTCATTAGCCTTCATGGTACTTTATACTGCTACACCAGCAATTCAAAGCACAAACAGTACACACACACAAATAAAACAACAAAACAAAACAAAAACAAGAGATCCGCCGCAGTATGGCAACAGAGGGTGAGGAAGGAAGGAGGGAGTGAAGGAGGGGGTGAAGGAGGGGGTGGAGGAAGGAGTGAAGGAGGGAGAGCAGTGCAGGCGTCAGCAAAAAGTTGGTTCATTTAGTGTCTGTATATGATGCAATAAATCTCTACCAACCATTGACGAGTATACATAAGTGATATGATGAATGTCGTTAGTCTCTCTCATATACACACACACACACACACACATACACACACATACTCTTATTATCACATACACACACACACACACACACACAAATACTCATATCACACACACACACACAGACACACACTCTTATTATTACACACACACACACACACTCTTATTATCACACACACACACACACACACACACAAAGGGGCATCATGTGGATTATAAAATCTCTCATAATAAAGTTATGAGGAAGGATAAAATTGTGGGTCTTGGAAAAGAATAAAGACATCACTTTCTATAGGCTATATAGGTTAGGTTGAATGGTCGTATCGTAATATATATATATATATATATATATATATATATATATATATATATATATATATATATATATATATATATATATATATATATATATATATATATATATATAGTAATGTGATGACAAAATATAAGAGAGAAAACTACAGGCAGGATACAAACTATACTAAACAACAGAACACCATTATTTTTTTTCATCTGCATCCATGGTCCTGTTTCCTGGCATTACTTTGGGGGAATCAGTTGCTACAGACTTGCCAACACTGTACTTCCTCCTTAAGGGGGTGCGGGAGTAGGGGGACAGGCTTAATACTTTGGGTGGTGTTGAGTTGGGTGTGTATGACAAGAGAAACTTTAGGGAAACATTTCGAACACAAAAAAGAGTTACAATAAAACCACCGAGACCAAATTTGCCACCTTCAACTCACTAGAAAAACTTAATTAAGGATCCTATGATGGTTTATAGGAATTGGAGGCTTCTGATTCCCCCTAATTATGGCCACGAAACACGCTGCCTCCATATACAGTAAGTGGTGTTTCGTGGCAATATGCTATTTGAAGGACTCGTTTACCTCCAATTTTCTGACTGCATCACACAGGGTCCCTTAAGGGGTTTTGGGGGGGGGTTAGGGGGGTGCAGGAATAGGGGGACAGGCTTTCTACTCACCCCCAGTCCTCCCTAAGCCTGTCCCCCTACTCCCGCACCCCCTTAATCCAACAAATGTGTGTCATACAATAGTGATGGGATAATGTCGTGTTGAGTTCATATACACAACGCTACGCTACCTTAATGTTCATATACGCTACTTAACTTAATGTTGTGTTGTTGACGTGTAACCCAACCATATCAACCAATCACAAGATTACACCCACGGCCCCTACACAACCCACCACACACACACACACACACACACACACTAGGCTACTCACTCAGATTGACAGGTGGTGGTGGTGGTGGGGTTATAAAAAATGCATGTACAGTTGCCAAAAAATATATTGCGACAAATCTTGATAGAACTTTAACCCTAGTAATATCCACAACTATTTGTAGGGACTATAATTATGTATAACAGGAGGAAATATACATATCCTTCTGTAATACATATTTATAATCCCTACAAACAACTATGGACATTAATATATTTAATGTTGTATCAATAGTTGTCGCAATATCTTTTTTGGCAACTGTACCTTAGACTTTATCCATCAAGTTAATGAGAAGTTAGTCAGTGAGTCTGCTAACTAAGGAAAAGATAAGCTGTAATTATATTTCCCTTCACCACGAACAAATTTTTGAGAGAGAGAGAGAGAGAGAGAGAGAGAGAGAGAGAGAGAGAGAGAGAGAGAGAGAGAGAGAGAGAGAGAGAGAGAGAGCAGGTAAGAGGCCCGGTAAAGACACCAGAGGGAGCTTATAAAAGGGAGCAGTTGTGGTCATCAGGGCATCTTTACTGCAAATGAAACTCATAAAAAGAGAGAGGAAGGAAGACAGAGAGAGAGAGTTAGAAAAATCTATAACAACAGCTGACCTCCCCCCCCCCTCTCCCCCCACCTGTGTTAACTTAAGGATACCATTATATTTATTTATCTATTAGTTGTGTTTCCTGCATGGCATATTTTGGAGGAATAAAGGAACTCTAATGTACTAAAAGTGTAGTGTATTGCCCCCATATTTAACGACTCTCCCTATTAGTATCATTATAGAAGAGTCGACCAACCATAGATAAAGTAAAGGTTAAATATCCAAGTTTGGAGGAAGCGACAGCCTACAGTATATATATATATATATATATAGTACACCTTTAAGAGACCCTGTGATGTCGTCAGAAAATTGGAGATCAGTGTGTCCTTCAAACCCTACTTATATGGAGGGAGTTTGTTTGGAGGCATGGTCAGGAGGAATCAGAAGCCTCCAATTTCAAGGGGAAAGTACAGTGTTGGCAACAAACACGACACCACCATTATTTTTGTTTGTTCATCTGGTCGTGTTTCCTGGCATAGTTTGGAGGAATTATGGCACTCCAGTGTAACACCAGTGAATTTCGACCTTAAGGGTGTGTAGAAATAGGGGGACAGGCTTGGTTTTTTTTTTGGGGTGGTGGTGCAGGAGTAGGGGGACAGGCTTGGGGTGGGTGGAGGGAGGTGTAGAAAGCCGGTCCCCTATTCCCACAACCTCCCCTAACCCCCCAAGCCTGTCTCCTACTCCCGCACCCCCCAAACCCCCCCAAGCCTGTCCCCTACTCCCGCACCCCCCCCCGCACCCCCCCAAGCCTGTCCCCTATTCCCATACGCCCCTTAATGAAGTCTGGTCCTAAGTGAGACTCTCCGTACCGTATATATATATAATATGTTCAGGCGCCAAGTCTCCTCTTTACATAAAATGGTTCGTTAACAATACAACGTTCTCTTGCCCCTGGAAAATTATATATACTGTACTAGCAGTTACTATTCCAATCTTATTAGTTTCCTACTTGTAACATACATTTATAAGTATAAAAATCTTGGAGTGGAAGACTTGTTGCTGTTATGGCATGGTAGGATAACATTGCAATCTATCATTTTGTTTTTACTCTCTCTCTCTTTCACACACACACACACACACACACACACATAAAAAAACTCTCGGGAGTAATGAACGCCACATTCAACAGACATTTAGAGAATCGTGAAGGACAGACTCACATGAAATTGAATTAAGACTAAAAAAACAAAAAAAACAATGGGTCGCTTCCCTTTTGTAAACACCAGACAAAAGAGCATCGCGTCCTTTTAATCTTCGTCTGATCCTTTATTTACCCTCTCTGGACGGCTCATTTTCCCTTACCCCCCCTTTCCCCCCCCCATGCTAACACACAGGAGGAAAGTCAACGAAGAGAGAGAGAGAGAGATAGAGAGAGAGAGAGAGAGAGAGAGAGGCACAGGAAAGGGCAGAGAGGGGGAAAACTTGCTGACCTAATCTTTTTCTTCCATAATATACACGGAAATGGAGAGAGAGAGAGAGAGAGAGAGAGAGAGAGAGAGAGAGAGAGAGAGAGAGAGAGAGAGAGAGAGAGAGAGAGAGAGAGAGAGAGAGAGAGAGAGAGAGAGAGAGAGAGAGAGAGGCTGCAGAAGACGAGAGAAATAATTAGGAAGAACTAGGAAGGAGAGAGAGAGAGAGAGAGAGAGAGAGAGAGAGAGAGAGACAGAGAGAGAGAGAGAGAGAGAGAGAGAGAGAGAGAGAGAGAGAGAGAGAGAGAGAGAGAGATTTAGGATGAACTCAGAGAGAGAGAGAGAAAAAAATAATGAGATAAATCGAGAGGAAGGAAAGGAGGTAAGGTAGGAAGGGCGAAGGGTGAGAGAAAGAAGACAACACACCAACCAACCAACCAAGCAACAGCAACAACAGAGCATAACAATATCGCACCACCAGCCTTATTATTATACAACTCCCTCCATCCATCCCTTCCACCCCCACACCACACACACACCACTTCCTCTTCCTATGTCACATTACACTACACCCCCGCCCCTTTTAATTAAGAGAGAGAGAGAGAAAGAGAGAGAGAGAAAGAGAGAGAGAGAGTGAGGATAAGAAGCAGTGTGTGTGAATATGTGTTTTATGCATGTATGTGTGTGTGTGTGCGAGAGAGAGAGAGGGGGGGGGGGTAGTGTATGTTTATGTGAGAGACGGGGGGATAGTGTGTGTATGTGTGTGCCAGAGAGAGCTGGGGGATGTAGTGTATGTGTGCAAGAGAGAGCTGGGGGATGTAGTGTGTGTATATAAGAGAGAGGTGACAAGATCCTGGGAGAGGGGAGAGTAGAGTGTCGAGGGAGCGAGGGTGAGATAATATGGAAAGGAAAAGTGAGAAGGAGAGTATGGAAGGACGAGAGGGAGGTGGTAGTGGAGGTGGTGGTGGTGGGTGGAGTAGGGCGGGGAGAGAGAGACACAAAGGAGTAGCCTATTATCACGAGGAAATGAGAGAGAGAGAGAGAGAGAGAGAGAGAGAGAGAGAGAGAGAGAGAGAGAGAGAGAGAGAGAGAGATTTTCTGTAGCAGAGTTTAGGGTCCCAAAAATCCTTAGCCAAGTTTGTGATAAAATAAAAACGAAGAGAGTTTGTTACACTTTAAAATTTATATATAATATGTTGAAAGTGTTTGATTGGATATTTAATTATGGGAATTAGTATAGGCTATTTTTGTTACATTGGAGTGCCTTGATTCCTCCAAAGTATGCCAGGAAACAGGGCTAGGAGAGCAAAAATAATAGTGTTCTGTTGCTTGGAATAGTTTGGGTGATTCAGTTGCACCAGAATTACCAACACAAAACTTGCGCCTTTAATTAGAGGGGGTGCGGGAGTAGGGACAGGCTTGGGGGAGGTTTGGGGGATGAGGGAGTAGGGGGACAGTCTGGGGGGAGGGGGTTAGGGGGGTGCGGGAATAGGGGACAAGGCTTTCCACCCACCCCAAGCCTGTCCCCCTATTCCTGCACCCTTCCCCCCAAGCCTGTCCCCTACCCCCACAACTCCTTAAAATATCCACTAATCATCCCTCCTACCATAATAAACAGAACCTATTCATATATTGTTTATCTATAATATTCTATAACATCCATCAATTTAATGTACCTTATATAAGTTAGTTAGCTATGGTATCCTATATTGCCTGTATATAATGTAATGTTAGGGGATGTGTTGTTGTTGTTGTTGTTGTTGTTGTTGTGAAGTTTGTAATGTCATGAGATGTGTTGTTGTTGTTGTTGTTGTTGTGTTGTGAAGTTTGTAATGTCATGAGATGTGTTGTTGTTGTTGTTGTTGTTGTGAAGTTTGTAATGTCATGAGATGTGTTGTTGTTGTTGTTGTTGTTGTTGTGAAGTTTGTAATGTCATGAGATGTGTTGTTGTTGTTGTTGTTGTGTTGTGAAGTTTGTAATGTCATGAGATGTGTTGTTGTTGTTGTTGTTGTTGTTGTGAAGTTTGTAATGTCATGAGATGTGTTGTTGTTGTTGTTGTGAAGTTTGTAATGTCATGAGATGTGTTGTTGTTGTTGTTGTTGTTGTGTTGTGAAGTTTGTAATGTCATGAGATGTGTTGTTGTTGTTGTTGTGTTGTGAAGTTTGTAATGTCATGAGATGTGTTGTTGTTGTTGTGTTGTGAAGTTTGTAATCCGTGAGAAGTGACTACCAGCACGACTTTATCTTGTAACTTCACTCACTGACATGGACAAGGAGTAAGTAAGTAGAGTAAGTAAGTAAGTAAGGTGATGCTGGTGGTGGTAGTAGTGGTAGTGGTGGTGTGGTAGTGGGTATAGCCTAGTAGTGATATCGGTAGGGGTTAGTTGGTTGGTGTGGTAGTGGTGGTGATGGTAGTGGGTATAGTAATGATAAGTCTATAGTGGTTGGTTGGTGTGGTAATGGTGGTGGTAGTGATAGTGGTTGATTGGTGTGGTAATGGTGGTAGTGGTTGTGGTAGTGATAGTGGTTGGTATGGTAGCTTACTAATGGTATCTCACGTCATCCTCTCTGG
>JAWZYT010001434.1:7500-167500 GCA_034508575.1 Petrolisthes manimaculis | reverse complement strand
AACATTTTCTGGTACAACTCTCCTTCACCTTTTTTGACACTGATATCCCACACCTGTTCCATATACTACGAGACTCAAGAGGAGAAAACTGTGTGATAGACAAAATGGCTTACCGTTCCCTTCCATGGGTTTGAGCTCAAGGTATCTGGTCATACTGATGGGTGGGATATCAGGGCTGCCAACACTCTCCTTCACTCCTTCTTCACTCTCCTTCACTCGTCACTACTGGCCACAGCACACAAATAAAAACTAGTTAAGATCTGCACTTATCTGAAGGTTAATATTTTGATGAAAGGAAAGAGAGAGAAAGGAGAGTGAGAGAAATGGAGTGGAAAGAAAGTGTTCTGTTCCTCCCAGCATATACACACACACACATTTCCTTCACAATAATATTAATATGTTTTTAAACGTCTGGAGATGTATTTCTACTTTGTGCTTCTTGTTTCACAGTATTACTTGTTGTTATGACACTAACGATAATATCCACACGTCATCAATATTTTCATCATTGTACCAACCCAAGACTGCTGTGAACAATGTCGGACATATTTCTGGTCTGTGTTGGAGGTTTTATATTGCGCAATGATTGTACGTCTGTAAAACACCATCAGAAGAAACACAATGCTTCTCCCAGAATATCAAGTACCTTTTCTTTCAATATATTTCCTTAATTTAGTGGGACCTTAGCCTGTTAACAGCGCGACATTCTGCAACAGCCGTCAAAATTGCTGATAGTAGCTTTCCTTGCTTGAAATTATTGCTTCTTATAAACCTTAATAAAAATCCCCAAATGCAAGCACTAGACATCACAAACTCCACACCTGTATAGACTGCTGACCACTAATAACAATAAGTATAGATGTGAAGGTGTCTAGACGTGGAGTGAACCAACATGCGTCCCCTTTCCCGCCCTCCTCACTGTGGACTGACGATACAGAGTGGATGGAGTCTCTCGCTCTCACTCTCTCTTACCTCCTTCCTTCCTCCCCTTATTACCTCCTTCTCACCTGTCCTCAGTAACTCTTAGAAGGGAAGCACTTTACTATAACTAATATTGGCTTAGGCCTAACATACATATACATAAATATACATGTACAGTATGTATATTCTGAACACATGTATAATATCAAGAATATTAAAGTAGCATATACCAGGCAGCTTCATAATGCGTGATTGACAGGTAAAACTATAATTATGATAATATAATAATAATTATGTCTGATAGGTGTTTATCATTATACAACACAACATTATTACCTACGAAGGGGGTGCAGGAATAAGGGGACAGGCTTGGGGTTGGGTTGGGGGGTGCGCGAATAGGGGGACAGGCTTGGGGTGGGGTTAGGGGGTGCGGGAGTAGGGGGACAGACTTAGGGGGGGGGAATAAGTGAACAGGATTTTTACCCACCCCAAGCCTGTCCCCCTATTCCCGCACCCCCCAAGCCTGTCCCCTACTCACGCACCCTCTTAATTAAAGCTTTTTCTGACACGTGTATGTGAGTCAACAGTGCTCAAAAGCTATAGAATAATATAATATAGTGATAGTGATGGTAGTGGTGGTATAGTGATGGTAGTAGTGATGGTGGTGATGATGATGGTGATGGTAGTGATGATGATGATGATAATGGTAGTGATGATAATGGTAGTGATGATGGTGATGGTAGTAGTAATATATATATACCCAAAATATTACTTTATTTACCTAAGACTTGACCTTGGCATACAATAAATATTTACCAAATAGCCTAGTGGAATACACACTGATAATAATACCCTCACTCACTCACTCACTCACTCACTCACTCATTATAATGCTCTCCTTCACTTACTCACTCACTCACTCATTCACTCACTCATTCACTCACTCATCTTTGGAAACAGGACCAAATGAACCAGAATAATAATGGTGTTCTGTTGCTTGGAATAATTTGGAGGGATTAGTTGCTCCAGATTTACCCAAATACTGCAATTCCACCTCATAGAATGTTCAAGCCTTAGGAAATAGGAAACAGGCTTGGGGGGGGGGGTTACTGGGGGGTGCGGGAATAGGGGGACAGGATATAATTATAGGGGTGGAGGTGTAGAAAGCCTCCTGTCCCCTATTCCCACACACCCCTAAGTCTGTCCCCTATTCCGGCACCCCCCCAAAACTCCCCCGACCTCCCCCCAAAACCCCAGTACACCCCAACCCCCCCCCACCCCCACCCCAAGCCTGTCCCCTACTCCCACACACCCCAACCCAGAAAGGACAACGCAGACTGTATCATTTATAAGTGCGGGCAACTGTACATACATTTATTAGTGAGAATTAAATCTGAGATATATAATAGAGACAATAATAAAATACTGAATGAGAAAGATCCATTCCTGCTGGCTTGTAGTTTGTTGTGAAGAGAAAAAACCCGAGAGATGAGAAGTGTAGCATGGCGTTAACTGATGGTAATGGTTCAGTTCTCAAGCGTCACTGCGGCGTAAAGTAGCGTAAGAACAGGCAGGAAGAGAGAGAGAGAGAGAGAGAGAGAGAGAGAGAGAGAGAGAGAGAGAGAGAGAGAGGGGTTGGGGGGTTGGGGGGGAGAGTTGGAGAAAGAGGAGATAGATAGAGTGAAAATTAGGCCATTATGAAAGGGATTAGCAAAGAGAGAGAGAGAGAGAGAGAGAGAGAGAGAGAGAGAGAGAGAGAGAGAGAGAGAGAGAGGAGGGGGGGGTTGGGGGGGAGAGTTGGAGAAAGAGGAGATAGATAGAGTGAGAATTAGGCTATTATGAAAGGGATTAGCAAAGAAGAGAGAGAGAGAGAGTGAAGAGAAATGGAAGTAGGAAGAGAAATGGCATGGCAGGAGACAGAGAAGAATGAGACCATAAAAAAATATATTAATAACACACTAACTTACAGTAACCTAACTCACAGAAAAAAAATATATATATAAAAAAGGTGAGTTGCAAGCGAGTAATTACAGAAAATAAAATAATCGACTTCCGACTTAAAGGTGATATGTTCATCAAGAGCGTTAAATGTCCTTGTACGCTTCTGTCTCCCCTTTCACTATACTTACTTGATCACATCATTAGCATATAGAACTGAGAGAGAGAGAGAGAGAGAGAGAGAGAGAGAGAGAGAGAGAGAGAGAGAGAGAGAGAGAGAGAGGAATAATATGAAACAGTCGAATAAGAATTGAAGGAATTAAGGGTGTGTGGGAATAGGGGGACAGGCTTTCGGGGGGGGGGGTTGGGGGTGCAGGAGTAGGGGGACAGGCTTGGGGTGTTTGGGGGGGTTAGGGGGGGAATAGGTGGAAAGACTTTCTACCCACCCCAAGTCGGTCCCTCTATTCCTGCACCCCCCCAGTCCCCCCCAAGCCTGTCCCCTACTCCCACACCCCCTTAATGAAGACAGAAGAAAAGGGAGGAAGGAGAGGAAGGGATGTATAATTAAGAAGCTGCTGGAGTGGAAGGAAGGAAGGAAGGAAGGAAGGTGGGGAGGGAGAGAAGGGAGGAGAAGGAAAGGAGGGAGGGGAGGAGAAGGGAGAGAAGGGAAGGAAGGGGGGGAGAGGGGAGAGAAGGAAAGGAGGGAAGGAAGAGGGGGAAAAGGGGAGGGAAGGAAAGGAGGGAGGTGGGGGAGGGGAGAAAAGGAAGGAAGGAAGGTGGGGGGAGAGGGGAGAGAAGGAAGTAAGGTGGGGGGAGAGGGGAGAGAAGGAAAGGAGGAAGGTGGAACGAGAAAACTCAGAAAAAGGAAGAGGGAGGGAGGAGTTCAGTGTGGGTGTTCTGCTCCATACCACCCAAAAATTACCTCCACCTCCTCTCTCTAGCACGTGCTGAGAGAGAGAGAGAGAGAGAGAGAGAGAGAGAGAGAGAGAGAGACCGAGAGAGAAAGAGAGAGCAACACACACACACACACAGAGAGAGAGAGAGAGAGAGAGAGAGAGAGAGAGAGAGAGAGAGAGAGAGAGAGAGAGAGACTATATATGTTAGGCTAGAAAGAAATACCGTGTGCCACAAATTGAAAGGCAACACAGCAGAGGGACAACAATCACAAAACAGAAATAAATAAATGAAAAGACGTGGAAAGAGCGAAATAGGATTGATTGGGATCCACAGGGGCGCCAAAACTTCTAAAGTATTAAGTATTACTCAAATTGTAAAGCTGCCGACAATACCCTATATATAACTCCTACACACACGGGGTTATTTATTATAGCAACGAGAAACTTTAACAATGTATGTCTACCGTACAACCAACACATCATAATAGAGTAATGTTGCCAAAAAAAGTATTGCGACAAATCTTGATAGAACTTTAACCATAGTAGTATCCACAACTATTTGTAGGTACTATAAGTATGTATAATAGAAGGAAATATACATATCCATCTGTAATACATACTTATAATCCCTACAAACAACTATAGATATTAATATATTTAATGTTGTATCAATAGTTGTCGCAGTATCTTTTTTGGCAACTATACATACATTTACTATAGCTGTTGTTGACGTACCAGTCTAGTTGTTGACGTAACTATAGTTGTTGACGTAGCTATAGTTGTGTGTAGCAGCAGCAGCAGCAGCAGTAATGTTCCTGAAGGGTTATAAAGGTCACCAGGCATGGAGGGAAGGGAAGTCAGAGGTCACTTTAGGGTCGACGCAGTCACGGAGGAAGGAAGAAAACATTCAGGGCAAAGAGGTGAAGAAGGTGAGAAGCCACTTGAACTATGAGTGTGTGAGGGAAGTGATGACTGGAATGAAGGGAAGTGGCAGGGAGGGAGGGAGGTGAGGGAAGTTACGAATAGAAGGAGCAAGGGTGAGTGATGATTATGAAGAGGAGAAGGAGGGAAGTGAAATAGTAAGGGTGAGTGACGAGGATGGAAATGAATGAGTGAAGGAGTAAGGGTGAATGAAGAGGAGGGAAGTGAAGGAGTAAGGGTGAATGAAGAGGAGGGAAGTGAAGGAGTAAGGGTGAATGAAGAGGAGGGAAGTGAAGGAGTAAGGGTGAATGAAGAGGAGGGAAGTGAATGAGTGAAGGAGTAAGGGTGAATGAAGAGGAGGGAAGTGAAGGAGTGAAGGAGTAAGGGTGAATGAAGAGGAGGAGGAGGAGGAGGAGGATGGAAGTGAATGAGTGAAGTGTCTGTGAGGGAGGAGATATATATACAAGAAAATGTATACTGTACAGTACACTAGTATTCACAGTCAGTAAGGTAACACAACACACAACACACTTCATGCATCATACAGTACTTTCAGAGGGAAAAAATATAACATGACCAAATTACTTTTCATGGTACAAATATTTTACCTCTTACACAACTATGTTCCTCATACGTAAAGCTCTAAGAGACATTTAGAATAAGGAGAAGTTTACGAACAGTACCGTATAAAAAATATAGATACATATAGGGAAAATTTAAAAGATCACACGAAAGAAAAACTATTCTCACTTACGGTACAGTAATAATGATGGAATAAAACTCCACGAGGATAAGTCCTCAGTATTGGTAGATATATATACAGTAAATATTGTTCATATAAGACTTAACATGGACAAACCCAGTGTTTCTTATATTATATTGTATAGCCCAAAGTGCCTATATATATATATATATATATATATTATATATACAGTATATATATATATATATATATATATATATATATATATATATATATATATATATATATACAGTATATATATATATTAATGATAAGTCGAATGTTACAATGAAATTACAAATGAACCGTTAGTACAACCATGTCAAGTGTGAGTTGCTGTCAAATTGTTACTTGTATTTCACCGTGAATAGCGGGAGTAGGGGATATATGTATTTTGACAATAGAGTTTATTTTACATTATACCCTCTATTTTAAGTATGTGTGCAAAGTTTTTAATATTATGTGTGTGATAGGTGAGACATGTATGATTCCCTAATGTGTTACGTGTAATGTGAAGTTATATTTGTATTCATTGTCCAATACTGCTCCATCTTATCTTATCTTATCTTAGGCTTGGGGGGAGGTTAGGGGGGTGCGGGAATAGGGGACAGGCTTGAGGGGGGGTCGGGTGAGTTTAGAGGGGATGCGGGAATAGGGGGACAGGCTTGGGGTGGGTAGAAAGCCTGCTGTTCCCTATTCCCGCACCCTCCTACCCTCCCCCCCCCCCAAGCCTGTTCCCCTACTCCCGCTATTCACGGTGAAATACAAGTAACAATTTGACAGCAACTCACGTAGGCCTATAGGCTATACAACATTCCTGTGACAATCAGCAACATACAGGAGTCACGTCCACTTTATCATAATTTATTTAAGGGGATGTGGGAATTAGGGGACAGGCTTGGGGGGGAGGGGTTGGGGGGTGCGGGAGTAGGGGGACAGGCTTGGGGGGGAGGGGTTGGGGGGGGGAGTAGGGGGACAGGCTTGGGGTTGGGGGGGTTGCTAGAAAGCCTGTCCCGTATTCCCGCACCCACCCATAACCCCCCAAGCCTGTCTCCCTACTCCCGCACCCCCCAAAACCCCCCAAGCCTGTCCCCTACTCCCACACCCTCTTAACAATCAATTCCTGGTATATTTCAGTAAGCTTCTGCAGATGAAGAAGAAATAATATACTTCAGCAAACTATACGTAACAGATACATATTCCAAATAGATATATGCAGTGGGTAGCCTATACATAAATCCGATCATTATTTGTATTGGAAAACAATTTGAGAGAACACAAACACTGAGAAATTAACAATAAACTTGTTGACAGTTCATAATAAAGTTGACCCATTGTATTGAAACTATACCACTATTACCATCACAGTACTATTAACAAAACTTATATACCCGGTACTACTATTACCACTATCACCACTATTATTATTAACATTACTAACACCACCAATATCACCACTATCAACAACACTATACCACTATTACCACTATCACCACTATTATTATTAACATTACTAACACCACCACTAACACCACCACTATTCTTAACATCAGTATCACCACCACCACCACTACAATTTCATTAGGAAGTTCGTCCCACTACATTCACTACTTTGTTATCGAACCACAAGTAACCTATCGATAAATAGCAGATATAGTGACGAGTTACTCCAAATACATACAACTTAATAACAATTTCCAAAAAATGCACCTTTCCCTTACAAAATATAGCATATGAGAGAGAGAGAGAGAGAGAGAGAGAGAGAGAGAGAGAGAGAGAGAGAGAGAGAGAGAGAGAGAACTATCAAAGGGCCCCTTGATTCTCAGTGCATTGGGACGCAGGAAAAGTTCACCAAGAACAGGTACATACATTCATGGTGCCTCTTGAATATAGTGTTGTGTGCTCTATTCTCTCCTCTCATATGTACTAAAGTCTCCTGCATTGTCAGATTGATGCAGGAGGAGGTAGAACATACAACATAAGCTCTTGTGTTGGTTTGTTGGAGGGGTCAGTTTACCATTACTTGATCCACACAAACATATACGGACACCACGACAACACCACCACCTTGTGGGAGGACACTCAGATGCCACATTACCAACGTATCCATAAATTCAGAACAATATTTAGGACTTTTCAGATATCCAACAGATTATTTCATACACTCAGTACACAAAGAATAACATGGAGAAGTGTCACACAACAGGAACCTTCCAATGGGGTCCTTTACAGTGACCAAAACAGTGAATTGTAAAAAAATTCTTGCTCAGTCTGGACACAACAGACATGACTTGGAGAGAGATGTGAGTACGGTGCCGTGCCCAGGTTCTCTCAAACATCCATTAATATTGCCTTAGAAAAGTTGCCCCTTAAACTCCAGCGTGTCTGCTACAAGGGGGCCGAGGAGGCCACCAGATAACACCTTAAAAACATTTTTTAAAATACGTTTTTTTGGAACTCCAGCGGTGAAATTGAAGCTTGTTCTTACTAACGAGGTTTGTCTACACAGGGTGAGTCAAAAACATTCTTGTGTAGCTGAAAGAATGGTCAAAATTTTCCAAAATCTTCAAAGCGTTCCAGCCAAGAGGGGACGTCCCCTTCACGGCCGTGATGAGAGGTCAGAGTAGCTGTCCAAAATTTCGAAATGTAGTAATTTTTATAGGTTCATTATAGGATTCAAAGGTAGTTATATAATTTTTGAAGGTTACTGTAAGCGGTCATCGCTAAATATAGCTGTGTGAACCTTCAGGTGTGGAATGTAAGGAGGCTGGATTGTAGTGGTGCAGTCGACTCAACCCAAACAGCGAGTGTCTGGGAGTCCACAGGTGCTCCTTTCAACACATTTATCCGCCGATTCCTTTATCCGAACTTGACAAAATTTTGCTCCGTAATAGAAGGAAGTATGACCGTTATTTTGAGGGTACATAGTTGTCAAACGGTTAAATATAAAGCAAGTTATTAGAGTTTCAGATAACAGTTGTATATTGGTGAGAGACCCTTGGGTGAGACACACTGTGAGGAGAGGCACATCGGATGGATTCGGATACAAGTTATAGTTATATATTTACACTGACTATCCGAATTACTCTCCTGGAAAGAACATTCTAATGGAAATTGTATTACTGAACAGAAAGATTAATTCATTGATATTTATATAACCTCATGAAGTCTTAAAAACACATTCTCTGTTTTCACATACAATTTCCGATATTGATAAATAACATACGATGTAATGAAGGATATACAAGACCAAGAATACATAAAATCAACTACCGGTACTTTTTATTGTCTGTAACATAAACCGTACGTTACCCATGATAAGATATTTTGTACGAATGAAAAGTTTACACACAGGCCTGCCAACCTTACCGAGACACATCTATCCAAAAACATATATCTACTTTGTGTGAATTGATCAGCTAGCCTAATGCATTTTAGTATTGTTGTTGTGTCTGTCTGTGTGTGTATGTGTGTGTGTGTGTGTGTGTGTGTGTGTGTGTGTGTGATTGAAAACCTAATTGAAACCATACATCTGTAATATATAACTCTATTTTGTTAGGTCAGAAGATCATTATAATACATGACCCATGTTGTGGCCAGGCAGTATTCAAAACTGTACACCTTTGGCCAATGACCTTGAGTGGTAGGGTAGGGATCGAAGGTATGTCAAAACCCTTTAACTACTTACTACATCACAGCTCGCAGTTCCCACCCCCCCGAGAGAGAGAGAGAGAGAGAGAGAGAGAGAGAGGGGATGAGAGAGCAGGCAGTGGAAAGAGGCACTGTGGCTATAACCTACTGTACTAAAGGATAGGAACTGCCTGACTATATATATACCTGCTGCTTGACTAACTTAGAGAGAAGACACTTATGGTATGAAGCAATGAGATGAAAAAGGAACTGAGGGGAAAGGATAGTCAGCTTTGATCATTATAAATACATCACCATAGACAATAAAGCTGCATATAAAACTGAGTCACTTTTAATATGTCATGATACAATTATTACAATACGACATTTGGACAATTGACGACAAACAAAATAATAAAGGAAAGATGTGAGATGCTTGATGAGAAGATTCTTGCCTGAGGGAGATCGACTCGGGACCAGAGGGGCGTTCAGATTATCTCTATACTAATCATGTGAGTCTATAAGCGGTCACAAAGACGAAATGTTACATAGAGAAAGGTGTGAGCATCATCATATTATCATTTCTCACCAAAACTTTACCCATATCAAGGCAGTATATTTATCGTGATAATGGAGGACAAGGAAGGATTCTATGGTTATCACGTTCTTAATAAGCCTTGTGTGTGTGTGTGTGTGTGTGTGTGTGTGTGTGTGTGTGTGAACTTTTGACGACAGCTATACACCAACGAGCACAACAAGGTATTATTATTAAAGTGAAATAAGAGATGGTGGTGTTAGCTGGCGGACAGAAATTAGAGTAGGACAGTAGATGTGGGATACCTCGTCAGTGTATACCTACTGACTCTTACTGTATATTAACAAAGATCACTTATTCTTACTTTGAGGAACAATTATTATGGTGTTGGTAAGAGCTAGGGTCACTGCTGATTCCTTTAAACACAGCCCAGAGTTCACACAATATAGAACCTCATACATTATTAGACTATAATAGGATGATCTGTTTTGTTTAGTAATCAGTCAGTGTAGTTTATATCCTACTAGCTGCATTATGACCAAAACGGATTACATACTAAGGGTCTGTGGGGCAGGAGGCCATTCTGCCCCGGGAGAACATCAACAACAACAACATACACTCTTTATTATTATCGAGATTATATATATTATTTTATTACCTGTTAGTGTTAGTTTGAGTATAATATTTAGGGCTTAAGTTAAACCTTACTATTTATATTCATTTAATATCTCACCTATAATGAATTCTTTACTTTAGTGTTCATATTCACAAAAACGAAAGACAATATACATAGAGTGGCCTCATAACTGATAATAAATCATAATATAGTATATGTTTACATTTATAAATCTTGCCTCGTGTTCATATTCGAGGAAGTCAACCAACGCGGAGGAAAAACCTTTAAGGAAGAAGTTCAGTGTTGGTAAATCTGGAGCAACTGATTCTTCCAACCAATTCCAAGCAACAGAACACCCATTATTTTTGTTAATGTGGTCATGTTTCCTGGCATACGTTGGAGGAAGTAAGGCTCTCCAATGTAATAAAAATGAATTGCCCTCTTAAAAACACACAGGAACCTATTTTACTACAGCAGCAGGTGTGTGCAGGCCGGCGTGCCCAACCCTCTCTTGACGCCCCTATACTATATGTACAGTTGGACACAGGAATTGGTGGTACAGCCCAGGTGAAAGATACTTGTCCCATTTGAGTAACCAGTGTCTATTATCAGGTAGCTTGCTTCTTGTTACCATCCTCAATACTGACTTCTGCCCTTGGTGTCTCCTATTTGGCACTAAGGAACGTGATATGGGGAGAAATTGACCATCTTTCACTTGGGCTGTACCACGGATTCCTGTGTCCAACTGTACCTCCTCTTTTAACACCGGAAGACGACTTATTTCCGCCTTCCTCGGGTCATATGATGTGGGAGACTGTCACTGAGGGGTGTGTTATAAGTTTTCATATAGGCCTATATAGGCATATAGTATGGTAAAGTAAAGATGTATAGTACAGTTGTTGTTGTAGGTTAGTGACAGCCCCACCCAAACATCTGCTCATCTTTACCCTTCCACTATTATTATACCGTAATGATTAGTGAAGATGTTGACTAACGTTATTCTGTCCTTAATTAATATATATTATAGGGAAGGTTGTTGGTTGGTGTCAGGAAGGAAAGGTATCCATCTATCCAGCCGTAAAACCTTTCTAATCAAACCATATCGTCACATCAACCTCCACCACACACAAAAATAGGTTTACTCTTCATATTAATGATCTTGACATGAATCCTTTTAAATAATGTTCGTACGACACATTTTCACGGTGTTTTATTCCTTAGTTTGTCAAAATATGGAATCAATTACACAATGGAGAGGCTTAATTACCAGGCAATAATAATAATAATAATAATAATAAATAATAAATAATAATAATAATGATAATAATAATAAGTAGAGAGAGAGGCTTACCAGACAATACTAATAATAATAAGGAAGATTATGTTTATGGAGGAAGACATTGAGGATAAAATATTAACGTAAGTCTGTCACCAGACGTTTTTCATTAGTGGCCAACATGACTGATGGTGAAGGAAGGAAGGAAGGGGAAAAAATTATGACGGCAGGTATGTGTAGGCAATTAGTGTTCCTCCTTCGCCTCACCTCAAAATAGACTCTGTGTATGTAGTACACACTCGCAATCCACAGTCCCTAGCCCAAGATCTACCTTGCCCTAGCCCACCTGAATCGAAGCCCGAGATCTGAAGCAGGCGGTTTCTGGACGACAGCCCATCCAAAGCTTCCATTGGTTCGAAAATGTGTATGTGGCCTCATGATGGTTTGATAGTCATCCGGAAACCGCCTGCTCCACTTCTCGGGCTTCAACTCAGGGTGGGCTGGGTAGGGATTATGGATTGAGAGTGTACGGAACTTCAGTTATTTCTATATAAAGAAAAATACGGAAAGTAATAAAGTCGTTCTGCAGCAGTATCTTACTTGAGTTCAACCTCACCTATAGATTATACCTATTCTGTTTTTATTGGCTGTTTTGTTAGACGGACATCTGTGTACTAAACTGGATACATCAATGAATAAAACTTGTATAGATAATCCTAGAAAACTTCATTACAAGGAAATGTTAAAGAAGCTGTTTATAAATGCACTCTAGTAAGCCATGAGGTTAGAGGAGACGAGCCTGCAGGCATTGGATGAAGGGTAAGAGTAAATACGGGGAGACATAATGTATATAGTCTTTAAAAGTGAGTCAAGATACTGAGGCTTTTTCAGGTTAGGAAATGTCAATTTTTCATAGAGATAGAAAGACATTTGTCAAGAAACAGAGGTGTCAACCCCAGGTATGTGGTTAAGAAATCTCGAGATGCTGTGTATCCTATTATGTGATACAATATAAGAGTGTTATGTTTACGTCTGCTATAAGAGTCTGTAGTTTCGAGGCGAGTGTTATAACTAAGCACTGCTCCTTACACTAACAGAACACCAAACACAGGTGATTTTATATGACAGGAAATCCCATGTCATTAAAAGCCTAGGAAATGCTAATTTTAGATCTCATAGCAGTCGGCAAGGAGCCCCCTGCCTCTCTTCCTGCCACTTAAGCGAAGGAGTTATGGTATCAACAGAGTATCAGTGTGCAGGTGATGGAGGAGCAACGTGGACAATGTCACTACCAAACATATTAATGTGTTAAGGAATAGGAATAACTTTTATTGATTTATCTATCTGTCTATCTGACGCCTCCATGTCCCATTAACAGATGAGGTTAAAATTTATGAGATGGAATGTCAAGACAATATTATATAATGTGTCTTATACAGGCTAGAAACATAGAATATGTTTGGGAGTATATACATACTGTATGTATATGAGCAACTCCAGCTGATTATTTTCATCTGCAGGGAAAACATTCTGCCAGGGCCCAGCTGGGCTGTCAAACTAAAACAGGAAGTGCTCTAAAATGAAGTCTACACACCCACATAAAACTCATTACCCAAATTTACGATACATATAAGACATTTTTTCGTAATATTTTTAATAGACCTTATATTTTAGGCATTATACGAATGTAAACAAAAAATAAAAGATAACCCAGCAGCCTCCTCCTTAATAGATGACGTACTATATGCGAAAGCTTATTATTTTGCCAGTTATTTACCTATCCAGGTCTTTACAGTATGACATACGATCTGAATATATTCAAATATTAATCAGAGTTAATAATGAAATCCTTGTAATGTGTAAAATATGTTGTTATATATAATTTAAGTGTTTTGTTTTTGCTGAACTTACGTCAACAAAAAACACGTGCGTCCTGCCAGTAGTGGTGTCACTGAGGTTGGTGGAAATATTTACATTTATATTACCATGTGTAAGAATACAACATTTATATTTCCTCTCATATTTTCCCAGGGTATCATTGACCTTAATAATATTCATCTTTACCTAACTATAGTGATACATCAATGAGAAATATTTAAAAAACATTAATAATAAGAATGCTTTGTGGACGGCATCATCTCGACCTTTTTGACTCATTATTTCATGGAACCTTCAGACACATTCAGTAAATGTAATTTAATGTAAATATTATTGTTCAACTCTCTAATGTACAGTTGGGTATAGGAGAAGGTGATTGGTAAATATGGAATGAATTACATTACCGTTATTGTGTATGGTTTTTCTACCTTCATTAACCACTAATTTAATTTAGACCATTCTAAGACTATTTTCTTAGGAAATATTTCAAAGATAGGGCATATACTGTATATTCAAATATGGCATTTTGAAATTAGCCAGACCTTAACTAACTTAACCTAACGTTAGACCACAGCAGACTACCAAGACCTAACGTTAATCTGGGTAAATTACCAATATTCATGGTTGCTTCTCCCACATTGGAGCTTATCTTCTCAATGCTTTGCCAAAGAATTTCTAACTTCTCCCAAGGGGGTGGCCACGACAGAAGTGCCTTCAGTTCTCTCTGTTCCAACACTCCCTCCTTACTGGGTCCAGCCCTACTCTGCCCCTCATGTTTCTCTCCTTTTACTGTGGGGCAGGATACCATTCTGCCTCAGGACAACAACAACAACAACAACATACTCTTCCATTCTGTTCTGCCATCTAACTGGTGGTCTGCCTTTCACACCAGGTGCCACAACTTCACTTACATACACCTTCTTTACAAACTCCTCACCTTGCATTTTCTCTACGTGTCCAAACCACCTCTGAGTATTACGCTCCACTCTCTCAACCACTCCACACTCAATACCAATTGCCTTTTCACTGATACCAAAGAATATCAGAGACTTAAAAAGAGTTGCATACTTCAGATTATAGTATTGGTATTATTAGCATTGGTAAACTCCAGGCAGGTACAGCAGCTGCTAAGTGTAATGGCAGCCAAGGAAGTGACAGTAGGAGAGGGTCAGGACTCGGGAGTAGAAGTGCGGATCATTGGTGACCCAATAGTAAGTGTTATAGGTTAATTTGGTTTTGTTGTATGTACAGTTGCCAAAAAAGGTATTGTGACAACTATTGATACAACATTAAATATATTAATGTCCATAGTTGTTTGTAGGGATTATAAGTATGTATTACAGAAGGATATGTATATTTCCTTCTGTTATGCATGCTTATAGTCCATATACATATAGTTGTGGATATTGCTATGGTTAAAGTTCTATCAAGATTTGTCGTAATACTTTTTTTGGCAACTGTACAGTATATAATTAGTAGACAAAATAATAACTTTGAATAGTGTGAGTGTAGGCTATATCATAATTTTCAAGCATACGGTACTCTTAGAATGCCGTACTGTACATTCTTTGTAAGGTATAATTTCCTGGTTGTAGGGTAAAGGATTGTTTGCCACTCGGAACTACAAGTCTGGTGATGTGATCTTTGAGGAACGTCCACTTGTGTCTTGCCAGTTTCTATGGAATGCTGCGTATGGATACCTGGCATGTGATTTTTGCATGAGGTAAAGTATTAACATATTTTTTGCTATATATTTTTTTTATCCTGTATTCCTCTGCCACCTTGAAACATGAAAAATTATACCTTCATAATAATGATAAGAAACCTAGCTAATACATACACCAGGAGGCCATTCACATACATTGTTTCTCCATAATACATGACTAGACCATTGGAGACAGCTGAAGAAAATGCTGGACGTTTGGCTCAGGATTCCCAGCTGAGCCTTCCTTACCCAGAATGCTGTGATACTCGGAGGGACACTGTGGTAGAATGTCCTCACTGTGATGTAAGTACAGCAGTTAGTAATAATGGTCTAACTTCACGGTCATTCATAACCACCTTAAAAACTAAATGAAAATAACTGGTGAAATATATGAGTTAATTTTGGCATATTACTTTTCAACCTATTCTTTCTGTTTCACCTTCTCTTTCATTCTCATTCAGTCAGTTACCCTTGGTTATATTCCAGGCATCGTACTGTAGCCGAGAGTGTCGAGAGAGTGCATGGAACCAGTACCACCGCACTCTCTGCCTTCGTACCTTCCAACCAGACCCTACACACCCACTCGTCATGCTTCAAGAGGCCTGGAAGTAGGGCATTGCTTGTTGCTTCCTTTGCTTGTATTCTATACTTATATATATATAGTCCTTATCATTATATTTCTTCAATGAATGACCATCTTTCACCTGCATTGTTCAGAGTACTGTAGTTGCACGAGAAAGTTTAATGCTACAATATTATTCTTAATTAATGGTCTGTAATACTGTATCTGGTATTGTACAGTTGTTGACAAATATTCTGATTTATTAGTTTACATGCTTTGAAGATGTATACGGCATAGTGTAGTATTAAGATTTTCCTCTATATGCTATCTATCCTACATGTAAACATAATGATGCATGAAAATTTGTGTATCTTTCTTGTATATGAAAGAGGTTGATGTTTTTTCACTCTAGTGTATATTTGGAAGCAACTTTTCATACATATTAAATGTGAAGTAAGCATTGTTGAGAGAAGCATTTATGTGGTTAATTAGGTTTCAATTTCACAAGATTTTTCTGTCCTTGGATAATTATTTGAAAATGTCAGGATGAATTTTTGTAAAAATTTTTTTTTTTTTTTTTTTTCTACTTCTATTACTGTTGGGTTTCCTTCTATTTCATTCATATTCCACCTCTTTATTTCCTTGTCCCTTCTGCTACATGATCTTCCAGGCCTACCCATGTCTGTATTTAGGTCCTCCTTCCATCTACCTTGTATTTCAACCTTTGATACCACTGAGAGACTTGTAGTGGCAAACACTCACTAATTTCAGATATGAATGTGAAATCATCAGAAACTACAGACCTCAGTTCATATCAGTATGATATTAAAAGTTATAATGGCATTAATTAGGCAAACACCAGACAGTTTTGTGCAGCTGAGGGAGGGAAGCCTCTAACCTTGAATGAGATATAATAAACTCTTACACAACAGCTAATGTTGTTTGCACTTTTCACTTCCCACTACCACCATGAAGTCATAACATCTATAGATCATAAACCATTACTGACCATTGTATGAATATTTGAACCCAAAGCCAATGAAAATAAACTCCTTGTTGTCCAAGGGTTAATGTTTGTCTCCCCTGAAGGTGGTGGAGTCTGGTGCCAGAGTTCCACTGTTGGCTGTCCAAGGGCACAAATTCCAAGAGGAACAATGATCCTGATGATGGGTACCAATTATATTTATAGTAGACCCTTAATATAACACAGATTTATACTGCTCACTTGTACACTTAATCATCCATTGAAGACCCTCAAATGTTTTCCCAGGCCTTTATGATGTGTTATCATAAACTTAAGTCATTTAATGAATCTGTGTAAATATGTATGTGTTATATTGAAAGTTTACTGTAATAATCTGCCCTTCCCCTGATGCTTTAACATAAAGGTTTCAATTATTGGGAACACAACTCCATCAAAAATTTGCTAATTAACAACCATCATTACTAATGGTACGGTAGTACAGTAATTTTAAATTGTATTTATTGTTGTGATGAATTCCAATAACTCTGCCAACACAGTGACCATACTTTCTGGTAATGGTATTACTGTAGTTATTGTACAGTAATTGAATATTAGAGACCTTACTTGTACTGATAATTGGAAAGCTTTCAGTGCCAAAGGAGATAAAACTCCATATATCTTCTCAGTGTGATAGCATTCTTTATTCATTTAATTTCTTAAAGCAAATCAGTTGCACTTTCAAATTAAAAGATCCCATACTTATGTAATTGTTATGATCATAGAATATCCCTGACCTCAGCTGCACTTATTGTCACACAGGATTGTTAAATAAACCCAACTGTGTTATCAGTAACTATGTCACAGTGATGTGTAACATTAATGGAGTTATTTATACACGGTTGTATGATGTGAGAAAAAGTAAGTTGTTTTTACTTTGAAAAAACCTAGTTGTGCAAAATTTGGCATAAATGTTTTTGAATGCAGTACACTTATCAAAAGTCCAATAAATAAATGAGTGAGATGGCTCATTTTTACGAGGTTATAAAAGAATGGAGTGCAGTATAAGGTGCCATTTTATATCCTCTTCTCCAACTTTCCAATGTGTTTGTACTATAGCATTGTCTAACACAACTTTGTGGAGATGCTAACATATAAAATGCTTGAGTGTTTGCACAGTATTTCTTGGTAAATGTAGAAAGAAGATTGGAATGGTAATGGTAATTGCTTGTTATGCATTGTGTTATTTATATTACATTAGAGATAACAGATATATATATATATATATATATATATATATATATATATATATATATATATATATATATATGTATACTGTATATCTCTTGCATTACTGAATTATATGTGATTATATAAAGTATTATAATTCATCATGAATTATAATATGAGGTGTACAGCTGGGGACATGGCCATTACAAATTTTAAGAGTATAATTTATATTCCCAGGGATTTGTCACAAAATGTGGAATTAGTAGAGTTGAATATCCAGCATAGAAACATCATCAGCTGTACATTGTATCAACATTGAAAGTAACAATAATAATTATATAATTAGTTGATCACTTATTGTGATAGTATGGAACTCTCATGTAAATGTGTATTGTCCTGAGATGAAGACTGTTTTGAGTTATCTTTCTGGGGAAGGAATACAGTAAATACCAGATTGTAAACTCAACACAGCTATAAGTTGTGTAAATCTTAGTTTAATGAATTCCTTTACATTTAATGTAACCAAGTTTATGTTTCCCCAGACAGATGCACTACCCCCCAGAGACAGCTTGTATCATGTTGTTGGCTCGGATCCTGGCAACAGTACGTCAGGCTGAGGACCGTGAGGGAGCCACTGCTCTTTTCCTTCAGTTTTGTCACCGCACTGTTAATGAGGAGGAAGAAATTGCCCATAAACTCTTGGGTGCTGAGTTCCAGAACCAATTAGAGGCTCTACGTGCCCTCATGGAGAAGAGCTTGTGGGCACCAGAAGTTCAACATGTGAGTACTGTAGAACCATCTGCAAAAAGTAATAATATTATACAGTACATCAACCCCTCATAGAAGTGGAGAAAGATGTACATGTATAAAGAAAAAAAAGGTGAAGAAAACTTTTTTGATTGGCCAACACATGGATCTTTAACTCCTTAACCTGTGACAAATACCCATTACAATATCAGCCATAGATATTTATTATCAAGTACAGGAAAACATATTGTAGGTACACAAGTATATATTCTCTCTTTCTCTCACATTACTCAGTGGCTGACTCCTGAGGGTTTTAGATCTTTGGTGGCATTGGTGGGAACGAATGGTCAGGGTATTGGTACCAGTCCATTAAGCCGATGGGTGCGTAACTGTGATTCTTTGAACCTGCCACCACATGAGAGGCAGATCACAGACACACTCATTGAAACCATCTACCAACAACTTGAAAAGGGTGAGTTGATATGATTTCTTCCTCCTTTAAAGAAGATTTATCTTTTGGAGAGAAGTAATCTGTTCGTTGACAGGTATAAAACTAATTCATTAATCCTCTGACCAACAGCTCACATTTTGGACCACATACATTTATTTATGTTAGTTTATATTACTTGTCACAGGAAAAATAACATAATGCTAGAGTTATGCTATAGGTTTAATTTGTTTTCACACTTGGGTACGGTAGGTGTATAGTAGTGGTTAGTAATATTATTATCTATGTTAATGGTATGGTAGGTACTGTATTTTGTTTTTGTGTATAGTAGTGGTTAGTAATATTATTATCTATGTTAAAGGAACATTAAAGAAATTATATTTACATGACATTTGTAAGAATAATTAAAAAAATTATCCACACTGTTGCTTTTGATTGCAGAGGCTGGTGGCTTCCTGAACAATGAAGGTTCTGGCCTGTACCCACTCCAGAGTTCATGTAACCATAGCTGTGCTCCAAATGCCATGCCTACCTTCCCATACAACAACTTCCATTTGGCTATGACAGCAGTGCGTGACATAACCTCTGGAGACGAGATCTGTGTAAGCTACTTAGATGAGTGTAATCTTGGCAGAAGTCGACATTCTCGTATTGCTATTCTCAGGTTGGTGTTGGATCTATCTGTTGTGTACTGGCAGTGTCTTAATTGTCTATGAAGGGTAAATAATGTTTAAAATATGAAGGGACACACCCCCTGGGGGTAAGGGGTCCTTCACATTTGGTGAAAGGGAAGAATATGCCTCACGTATCCTGTGCGTGTCGTAAAAGGCGACTAAAAAGGTTGGGCGGTTGGGCTTGCGACCCTCCCCCGTAAAAAATAGGACTGCAACATTAAACAATGACTTGCCTCGGATTCGGACTGACCAAGGCAATTCATTGTGGCCACCCCTTCGGGGATTAAGGCGTCTGGCAATAGATAGATAGACAGATTATAAGAGTCCATATTGTTGGTGATCCTCTTATAGTAAAATAGAATCTTGCTGATGGCTAACCATGGATGGAAGCAGATTATTAATACTGTATAGTGTTTGTGTTTGTTCTTGGATATCACAAATGACACAAAGTTTAGTACAATAGTGTGATAAAGACTCTAGAAGTATGGTATTGAATTATTAATCTGATGCCCCTTGCAGGGAAAACTATCTCTTCACATGTCGGTGTGCCAAGTGTGAGGAACAGACCGGGGATCCAGATGTCACCAGTGAAGAGGAGATGGATGATGAAGCTGAAGAGGAGGATGAAGCTGAAGAAGATGATGAGTAGAGAAGTTATAATGAAGTAGTTTTAGGATGTTGTAGAATGAGAAACTTGAGTAAAGAAGGGGAAGGTGTATATTCTATATACAGTACAGTATATATATACAGTGTATATGTATTTTTGTGTGTGCTAAATTACAGTACAGTATATGGCTTTTTGGGTAAATATTGCAGTCCAACACAATTGATACAGAAAATGTCCATAACTAGATACTTGTCTGTAATTTACAATGACTGGAATATATAGCGATATCTAAGGTCATATTACTTTGATGGAAATTGGTGCATATTTGCCAGGATTGATAACCCACATTATAGTTACGGTTTGATATTGATGGTGAGAGAAAGTAAACAATGAATGAAAAGAAGCTAAGTTATTTTAATGTGTTGGGAGGAAGACAAGGAGTTCATTTGAAAAAGAAGGGAGGAGAAACTTAGAATGAGCAAGCAAAGAATTAACAAACACCTTGAGAGCTGTGTAGAAGAGAGAAAACTTAGTCACAATGTCTCAGTTATGCTTGGCACTTTTTTCATACAAATATTGCCTCACCTGTAGCCTACTTCATGATGCTTACACTTACAGACACAACTAATGATTTCCAGGCACATAGTAATTTATATAAAACTTACAATGACCACCGATAATCATCCTTGGAAACCTAGAGACATTTGGTATACTGTATATCCATTTTCATCTGTTTACTTTGAATAATTGAGTATTTTATACATTTTAATCAAAGTACAGGAGAGATTATCATGTGATAGCCTGACCAAGAATAGATTATGATACACATTCTTCAAACAGTAGTTCTAATTATCACATGCATACAGTTAACACTTAGATTAAGGATGTAAACTGTCTCTAGAAATGTTCAGGGAATGACAAAGGAAATTGTAGTTATTTTTAGTTGTATAGTTGCCAAGACATAATAATGTTATGCCATGATACAATACTTGCATGAAGCCATAGAAAGGATATTTACTTTGTGACTGCTTGCCTTTACTAACTACTTTGGTACTTAACAAATTCCTCACTCAGCATTGGAACAAGTCATCATCATTATCATCATTAATACCCCATTTTCTTTTCTCGAGAGGTGGAGGTATAGGATATATATATGTACAGTATATATATACATATATATTAGTGCTGCTTCCGCTAACACTATTAACAATAAGTACCATGACTCAAATATTGTTAAACATTTAGAGAAGTTTTGGTGTTTAAAATACTGTTGATTTATCATATGCAATTTTACTTTGACCAGTAATTATTCCTCAGTACAGAGTCATCAATTTTCAAATTGTATATATAGCAGTAAAATAATCCATAATTTCATTGTGAAATTGGAATATCATGAGTTCTAGATCTGTTTCTCACTCTTGTCTGTTAATGAATATTCATAATGATAATGCTGATTTCTTAGGTTAAGTCTGCAAATATCAAATGCCAATGCCTGAAGTACAATTATTTGGGGTGTATTTTCATAGACATTTTTGTTAATTTAGAGTTTATGAGAGATATGCGAGTACAATATATACTATTATATATTATGTCATGTTTATGTTTTCCGGTGTGTTTGATTCACTTTATAATACAATGTTTTGTTTGTGTATTTTGTGTGATTGTTTTTACATTTGCTTTCTCAGTGAAACTCCACTTGGAGATTATGAGACTTTGCATTAACACTCTTGTGGCTCACGCCTACAATTCATTTTTGAACAAAAAGAAAATAATTTTACATTCACACACAGGTGTTACTTTGGCATCCTAATTTTGAAAAATCCTTGTTAAAAATCAACCGTTGGGCAAATTTAGTTCAAATTTGGACACCACATAGGCGACCTCTACACTGTAGCATATGATATATAATGAAACACACACTGTTTGGACAGACTGGCTGCCCACCTCAGTCAGTTTCCTCAATTCAAACTAGAGTGCCATACACAAGGTGTGTCCTGCCACACCCACATGTGTTGTTTAAGTAAATAAAACCAGGCTGTACTAGAGAATGTTAACCACCACTGTACCCTTAAGGGGAGAACCTCTTTATGGAAAATTAATGAGCTACAGATTCCTCCAAACTATGCAGGAAAACCGATCACCTCAATGTTACTACCGTACATTACTGTAATGGGAAATGTGTTTGATGGCATAATTTGAAGGATTCAGTTGTGGCCCATGAGTTGTGGTATCCCTGGAGTGATGGGTGGGAATGCACAATACTTACTTCTTTCCTCTATGTGGTTGTTATTGTCTGGTTTTCATATTATAATATTCAGGTTGGATTCCCAGACACGAGGTTTTCATTATAATTTGCTTCACTCATTCTTGTGTGTTGTCTGCATTTCAAATTTGTATGTATAGTATTATTTATGGTGAGAAACAAATTATGATTTAGGTCTTGTTACCAGCACTGAATTCAGCATTTAATTTTACACAATAATTTAACAAAACATTTATAGAATATCCTGTAATTTCATTTTCTTGTGATGAAGTAGTTCCTACAGTAATGGAAAGTAGATAATTATTGTGATGATTATTATGCTCTACAAAAGCTTTACAAAAATTTAACAGGTACAGATTTCTGACCAAAAAGAAACACCATAAGATGAAAAACAGCAGGACATTCTAACAACAGTTGACTCAGGTGACATTCAATAGATTTCCACCTGATGCTTATTATCCCTTCAATTTTGTTTCATATAAAGTGAAATTATTTCAACAATGTTTGTCTTGTATATAAATTCCATTTGGTTTACCTGTGCATTTGTATAAAGATATTGATATTTTTGGTATTGTTATAATGAATGAACTACAGTGTATTATTTTACATGTTTTTTTTTACTGGTCCATTATGCAAGATGGATTTAAGTCTTCAAACCTCCGTAATCTGTACAGCCAGTAGAATTGCGAACCAAATCAATATTATGCATGTTCTTATGCACAGTCATTTGTTGTTTCATATTTACTCTTCCTAAATATATTTTTTACAGGCATAATTTATGTCATGCTGTAAAATCTTTTAGTTTTACATTTTAAATGTATCATTTATATTTGTTATTTATGTGTGTTTGTCAAGAGTTTGTTACTGTAACAAATAAATTTCTAAGTGCAGACTTCAAATGGTAAGAGTCCTTTTCCCAAGGTGTCATCATAATGAATGAAAAAAATAAATGCAGAAAAGAAAAACCCAATTTGATGAGCAACCTTTATTATTTGGATTTTGTTATTCCCTTCCTTCTGGTCAGTGTGCATTTACACCAAACAAACTTTTAAAGATTTTTAAAACCTTTCAAAGAAACTGCAATGAATGGTTCATCTTAATGTGTCTGTTCTATGTCATGGAGTGTACAGTATGATGTGATTACAAGTAATATGTTTTGAAAACATTTTAGTGTACAGCACAGTACTTGTGTTAACTGAACTGTTGGCTATAAACCAATCTGTATTTATTGTGAAACAACTACAGTATATACAATACTGTATTAGCTTCAGGTAGATTAACCCTCCCTGGAACATTAATTTTACAAGCAGATTTACATCTGTTCTAAGTAATTCCTTTTTTGGGTCAAATTTTAGTGCTCTGTCAAAACTATAGTTGATTTCCAACCCTCACAAGTTGACAGAAAGATAGAGAAAACTCTATCATGTTTGGGTATCAGTAGAATAATGTACTTCAGATTTAGAATACTTTTAATTTTAGTCCTGTGATTGTGACTTAAGGCTGTTGGTGGAGGAGCCAATTTCATAGCGTGTACCATAGAGGGAAGTGAGAGCTGTAACAGCATCCTGAGCCAGGTTATCCTGCAACACCAGTTATCAATATATTATAAACTCTCAGGATGGAATTTAAGAAAGTGTCGTAGTCTTCTGGGGCATTGGTAAAGGGGAAAGATGTTAGTGTTCTAGTTGTATGAATAAAATAGCTAATTAAATAATTATAGGTATATAATTATACGGGAATACAGTAAGTTAGTAGTATACAGGTGTACAGTCGGCAGCAAAAGTCTTGTCGCCTCACTTGCTTCACTGAGGCACGCAATGTTCATAGACTCGAAATTATTAGGAGTAGAAAACATCGTGTATTTTTTGAGTCCTTGAACACTGTGCGTCTAGATGAAGCAGGTGAGGCGACTGTACAGTTGGTAAGTATACAGGTATACAGTTGGTAAGTATACAGGTATACAGTTGGTAAGTATACAGTAGGTAAGTATACAGGTGTACAGTTGGTAAGTATACAGGTATACAGTTGGTAAGTATACAGTAGGTAAGTATACAGGTGTACAGTTGGTAAGTATACAGGTATACAGTTGGTAAGTATACAGTAGGTAAGTATACAGGTGTACAGTTGGTAAGTATACAGGTATATAGTTGGTAAGTATACAGGTATACAGTTGGTAAGTATACAGGTGTACAGTAGGTTAATTAGTATACAGGTGTATATATATATACAGGTATACAGTAGGTTAGTATACAGATGTAGATATATGAAGGTATACAGTAGGTTAGTATAGGTGTAGGAGAAGATATAATCATAGAGGTATAGCCAGATATAGGTTTACATAAGTTCTTATAGGCCTCAATCGTTATTGCTGAGAATTAACAGATGTTAACCCATTTAATGAAGATCTACACTGTATTAAACCAGTCTATATAAACTAATAATTTTCCAATATATATTACACAACACTCGTATAATGAGTGAAAATGATAATAGGAAATTAAAGATTACTAATGATGTCCCCACATTCTGAGTGTGAAAGTCGGGAAGAGGTAAACATTAACTGATTATACAGTATTCGTAATGCTATATCATGGTTCAATAAAACACTGCCAAAATAGTTCAAATTATCTCTCAGTTAGCAGCGTAGGTAAAACTCATGACAATAATGAAATACTATATGTTTTAAATTATGATGTCCCGGTACTGTATTTTATCTTTTTATATTGACTATAAAGTAGAAGTAATTGGTTGGCTAAAGCAGGTATCACAAGGATCTATTTGCCTCCTTCCTGTGACCGCGTTAATTAGTGTGGATAACCGTGTGGATAAAAGAGAGAAGGGACAACAAACATGAAGGATAATAGAAGGATTGAAGTGAGAGGGAGGAAACAGCTGACACACAATAAGGGGAAGGCGTTTCACAGTAACAATAACACATCTAACCACTTCCTATCTCATCGACCATTCAAGTGAGAAGAGTAAATATCTAATGCTGATAGTATTGTCATTTGTTTTCCTATGATGTGGTTTACCTAGCCTCACTCTACACCTACAAGAGAGAGATTGGTTAATTGATTGATATTATTTATATAGGTGCCGTAACAGCGAGAAAAAGATGACGGAGTGGAGCGACAACACGCAAGAAGGAAATAGAAAGAAAAGAGGGACAGTTGAAGAACAGAAAGCTAGTGTCTGGAGCCGAAGGGGCGCCAAAACCCTAAGAGTATTATCCACATCACAATAAAGAGAGAGAATTTACCTTCGTTATATTGTCAGCTAGAAAAACGCGAGTCTCTTATTTTAGGGGATAATACACTAGGCTATGCCAGGAAACGGGACAACAGCTAGATTGACAGAATTAATGGTGTCCTGTCCTGTTGCTTGGAATATTAGGAAGGAATCAGTTGCTCCAGATTTACCAACACTATATACTACCTCTTGAAATTGATGCTCTCGGGGTAAAAACTATATATATTCTGTGATAAACCTCTAATCCTACAATACCTATAAGGTTATAATTTATGTAGGAATATCGGTGATAGATTGGCGATACTCTGGCTTTGTAGTTTGACATAGATTTTAGGTAATCGTACCTGTACCACTTGATCGTCAATACCATCAGCTGTGTTCTTGCATAGCCTACAACTCCTATAGTTTGTTCAAAACTTGTGTTCCATTTTCCTCTATCTATCTGTCTCAATTTCTATCTATATCTTTATATCTATATCTATTTCTATCTATATATTTCTATCTATCTCTATCTGTCTCTATTTCTATCTATCTCTTATCTGTCTATCTATCTATCTATCTATCTATCTATTTCTATCTATCTAAGCATAAGAGGCCAGCGGAACACAAGTTTTGAACAGACTTTAGTTTGACGGGGTACATTCAAAGGGGTGGAGACTTGTAATAGGTAATACCTACACCTCATGAGCATCCACTCGTGATAAGGTAAAAAAGTTGTATAGAAGATAAGAAAGATTGCTGTAACCGCAGCCTACCAGAGAACCAACGTCTATCCAAACAATACACAACTGATGAAGAAAACTTATATACAATGGAACTATGTATGATAATCTAACTCCTCCCACAAGGTGAACAGGTACTGCATATTATGTAACCTCACTATAAGGGATCGAATTTCTAGAGGGAGATTTTATTAGAACGTGATGAAATGCATCGATCGGTTTTCATCAAATTACAGTAATGGTAATATGGATAGATGCACGTTTCGCCTAAATCCCATTTTTACAAAGTACCATTTGGCAAAGAACACGTACACCAGCTAGTCTGTGTCTCTTTATTTGTAATATTATGGTAGTGAAAGACATAATATAGCTTAATTATTATAATGTTGAGCACAAACAAAAATCCATGAGAGATTATCACCTCATAGGCTACTAATTATCGGTAATTATTTATTTTACTGGCATCCAAGGTGATCAGGCTGAGGCATTGTACAGTCAGAGGCAAAAGTCCTGTCGCCTCACTTGCTTCACTGAGGCACGCGATGTTCATAGACTCGAGATGATTAAATGTAGAAAACGTGCGTATTTCTCGAGTCCATCATGAATACTGAGTGTCTCGATGAAGCAAGTGAGGCGACAGGACTATTGCCGCCGACTGTACGTAACCCAAAGTATTATTTTTCTTTAACTTTTGTTCAAGTTTGGCGTGGAATAACCGCATTATGCACTCTACTTTACCTAAACCTTCCTTAATTAATTCCTCCTAGCTTTCTTTCTTCTCCTGTTGAGGGAACCACATATTTTAGCATATGCCTCTGAAAAACAATATATTGACCTTGAGTATTACAAGATAAATAGCCATTCATCAATGACCCCCAAATTATACTATTGATAAGGAATGGGAGGTGCATGGAAAGGTAGGCTACACAGAGGGGCCGATAATTCATGCATATTAACAATAGGAGGGAGTTCAGCACTGTACAATTTAGTCGATCTCTGAGAGGCTTTGAGAGTGGTTGCAAAATCACACATTTGACGACGAGACTGACACCTGGCTGTAATATATTATAAAGACTGACAGTTGAACGTGGATCACGCCCGGGGTCGTCATGAATGGGAAAGTTGGCACACTTTTTCTGGTTCTCTTCTCATGCCAGTCGGGTAAGCAATATTTACACCTTTTTTCTGTGCAAGTCTGGATGCTGGCGATATATAATAGGCCTTTAATTGTTAGGTTTCACTTTTTTAACTCTATCGTATACCCTGCTGGTGCGGCGCCGGGATTTTTATTATTACACACGTTTTTAATAAACTTTACTTCATGAATGCGTTTATTTAGTATTTGTTGAGGCCAATGAAAAAAAAGACATGGTCAAAAAGATCCTGTGTGATGAAGATTATGAAAAGGAAGAAATTAAGAGAATTGTATTTATTAACATGCTTTGGAAAAAAAAAGACAAACGTTGGACTACTCATTCGAATAATAAAATAAATAAACGATCACACCAGCGGCCCAGCAACAGGCAATGTTTCCAGGTGCAGGAAAATGTCTTTATTTTAGGGAATTTTGTAGTCAACACACACAGGGAAATTATATAAGAATCGTTCAAGAGTAAACAGCAGGGAAATTTCTACCTGACAAAATACCAACAAGAAGACTGCTCAGAGGGAATTATTGAGGCAAAAAGGGAAATTGTAAAGGTGAGGTTAGGGAAATGTGACAACAGGGATACTAAAAAGAACATTCATTGAAGGCACTTTACGACTCTGGAGGGAAGGCGGCTTTTAATTCGGTAGAAGAGTGGTACTATAATATGTAAAGCTTTACTACCAAGACAAAATACTGTACGTATTGTAGGTACTGTATATACATACAAGACAGCCTACCATATACTTATTATAGTGTGACAAATCTTGAGAAATGATCAAATTTAGGGAAAGCTTGGGTCAACATTAATTTTTTTTTTTTTTTTTTTTTAGCAGACATTGTTTGACATTATTACAGTATATTTAAAGGGTGAAGTACAGTCCCGGCACATATACATATACATACTTGACCAGTGTTTAATTCAAACTTCAAGGACTATTATTATTATATAATGTGCCATGACTGTACAGTGTTGGTAATTCTGGAGCAACTGATTCCTCCAATCTATTCCAAGCAACAGAGCACCATTAGTTTTGTTCATCTGCTGGTCCTGTTTCATGGCATACATTGTAGGAATCAAGGCACTTCAATGTAACCAAAGTATATTATTAGTTTTATTACTTCTTCAACAGGATGGAGTTTGATGGTGGCAAGTTGTCCTTATGTAGGAATCAAAGCACTCCAATATAACCAAAGTATATTATTAGTTTTATTACCTCTTCAACAGGATGGAGTTTGATGGTAGCAAGATGTCCTTCTGGTTGGGATTCCCGTGGTGGTAGTGACCAATGTTACTGGGTACATGATTATGGTCATGATAGAACCTTTGATGATGCAAGAGCTCATTGTCAAGCACGTGGAGGGGATTTAGCATACATTGATACAGCTGGTCTTCGAGTGAGTTGTAATTCTATTAGTTACAGTAGTTCTTGTAAAACTTTAGCTTTCTCTTTACTATAATTAACATAAACTTTGTAGACTATACTGTAATAATTACCGTTTCATAACCAAATATCATTGCAAGGACCAGTAGGCCAATTGATTTTTAATACTTTAGCCTATGTGATAATGTCCATATATTATATTATAACTGTGTTGTTTAATTAAATAGTGTATTGTTTGTGTTACCAGGACTATCTGGGTCAGCTGGTGGCTTCTTCAGACTTGGTGGGTGAATATGGTCACTTCTGGGTTGGTGCACAAAATATTGAAGGTTCCTGGAAGTGGACTGAGACAGGTGAACCTCTTGACAACATCATCTTGTAAGTTGGAGGAAGCTAGGTTTGGTTAAGTGGAATTTCCGGCTAATCAATGCCGTCTGTCTCTCTCTCTCTCTCTCTCTCTCTCTCTCTTTTAAGGGGGCAGGCTTGGGGGTGGGGGTTAGGGGTGTGTGGGAGTAGGGGGCAGGCTTGGGGGTGTGGGTTAGGGGTGTGTGGGAGTAGGGGGGAAGGCTTGGGGGTGGGGGTTAGGGGGGGTGCAGGAATAGGGGACATGAGGCTTTCGACCCACCCCAAGCCTGTCCCCCTATTCCCGCACCCCCCAAACACCCCCCAAGCCTGTCCCCTACTCCCACACCCCCGTAATCTTATGCTGTACAAGTTAATTTATTCACTGAAGAATTATCATGTTCAAATTCTTTATACAAATTGTAGGTCACTGAGACAGTTAGGTGGTTAAATTTGTTGGCTGTTAGGTTGTTAATTGTCAACAGAGGTCTGTGTGTTGTCATGAGTTAACTCAGCTCTCCATTCTTCCTTAAATTAGGCTAATTGGAGTTATTTATTCATATATTGAATGGAAGTACAGTAATGCATCTAACATATACATGTATAGTGTATTTATGTGTTGAAGAGGTTTCCATGTTTACCTTTTCTCTTACACTCATCTTGGAGACAGTTGGCAAACATTTATGTTTTGGACTTGTGAATGCTTATCATTAATGTAGTCAAGTAATATTATATTATACATTTTCATTACATTTAATGAAATAAAGATTTCCAGAGGATGGAATAACTGAAGCACAAGATATTATACAATATTGACCATTTTGAAAGTTAGGCCTAAGTACAGTACTGTAGTGTCTGCATTTTGTAGTGAAGTGTATGTATGATTTTGATGTTTTAATAACAGACCTTGGGATGGTACTGGTAGCGGGGATTGTGCTGCTCTCACTGTAGACTCTGAACTTATCAAACAAGACTGTGATCAGAAACTCCACTTCATTTGTCATCGGAATATTAGTAAGTACCAGTAGTCATTAGTAAACTACAGTACAGTATTGATGTTATTCTGGGGGATAAAATATCAGTACAATCTCAAATAGAGGTTTATAGATATCTATTCTAGTGTGAACATTCAATAAATTGTTCCCCTCAGGATTCATATGAAATAACATTAACGAATTAAGTATAATTTTTGCTTGTTGAACTATTACAGCCATACCACCTCCTTGTGACTACGATGCCGGCTGGGAACAACAACATGAGATGTGTTACAAGGTAAGTAAAGAGACACTTGAACTGTGTTTCTAGAAAAGAAAGAACTACATTTAGCTTTCATAGTACAGTACAGTACTATACATGTACTCTGTTCAAAATTTGTGTTCCTTTTGGCCTCTTATGCTTAAATAGATAGAAATAGATAGATAGATATAGATAGTTAGATAGATAGATAGAAATAGATAGATAGCTAGATACCCGTAGATAGAAATAGCGATAGATAGACAGATAAAAATAGCTACATAGATAGAGGCTAGTGGAACACAAATTTTGAGCAGACTATAGGTATTGTACTGTATCACTGAGTATCATTAATGTTTGATTACTTAACATATCTGAGGAAAACACCTTTGTCTGTATGGTAAATATATACACAAGGATTAACACAAAAACTTATTGTTGAAACCATCTTGGAAATCATTACCATTATGTATTACAGTACTGTCTCTTTTCCCGGTTTTTCTTTCTAAGAGAAAAAAGTACAAGAGATTAAACTGGGAGACAAAGTACAGTACTTAGTGAAATGGGTTACACTCGCATTCTGTTCCCCTTTTAACCCAAGGAAAATTCTCATCAGCCCAGCCCTCACAAGTACATGTTGTACTGTGATACATACAAATGGAAAGTTATATAATTAGAATGATCAAAAGAAGGTGTTGTAGCTTCCTTATTATAATGTAACTATTTTTTAGTGATTATGAATAAGAGTAAAGATTTGGAAGTGTTAGGGATTTAGAATGTTATTGAAATCCTTGTAGTGATAGATTCAGTGGGATTTCTTTTTGCCCCCTTGGCATCAGAGCTCCTTGGTGATGGAGATCTCATAAATACATGTATAATATATAAGGTATTATAAGAAATGTGTGTGTATTATATAAATTATATATCTATGCCATATCTTGGAAACTTTTTATTATAATACTGCAAACATTTTGATCACTGAAAGATGGAGTTTCCTTTGACATTAATTTGAAGTCATCTCATAATCCCGGCCTGTTATATAACACGTTAACTGCTGTATAAACATTAGGGAATTATGTTTCAACATATTGGTATTTGTTTAAAGGTAAATGATGAGGGTTAACTTAGTAACTTTGTCTTTAAAACTAGGATTACTGAATTTCTAAGGTGGGAAATCAGTGCACTTACAAAGCTTGTGTATTTCAGAGATCTGATTCAAGTGATTCGTGTATTTCAGAGATCTGATTCAAGTGATTCCTGGAATAATGGTTTAGTGGCATGTGACATTGTGGGTGGACTGTTGGCATCTATACACAGTGAGACAGAGAACCAATTGGCTCATGATTTTGCCTTTAGTGCCCATGATGACTTATGGATTGGCCTTACAGAAGAGGTAACTATTGTTTTGGGCGATGATATATTTATGATATATAGATGGCAGAACAGAGTGGAAAAGTATGTAAAGGAGAGAAACGCGAGGGGGAGGGGAGGGCTGGACCAAGTAAGGAGGGAGTGTTTGAACAGGGAAAGATGGAGACTCTTCTGTCGTGGCCACCCCCTTGGTGGGAGTTTCCGGAGGGAGCTAGGCGTCAGAGCTATAGATAGATAGATATACTGTGATTCTAAATGTATTATAGATTGTACAAGTTTTATGATTATGTTACTGAGCTGTATTATTATACTATAAACTATTAAATATTAACCCTTTGGAATTTTTTTTTAAATTCTGTGTTTCAATCTTTTTGAGAATGAAGTGGTCGGTCCACTTAGGGTGCCAAATTGGCTAGGCTCTCTAGGTTGGCTGGATCATTGGTCCATGTAATTATATAATGTTAATGAGTAGGTTTACTGTATGGACTCAGTACTGAACTAGACTGTACAGTACGGTACTTTACAGTACTGTATTAAAATGAGAGTGAAGTTAATATGAATGGCAGTAACTGTAAACTTTTATACCTGAAAACACAATAGACATGACAGATATGCATAACATCCAAAATTAATGTGGTACAGTATTACTTTATTATAATCTTTTTTGTTTTCTATTGACAGACACATGCTGGAGAATACAAATGGGTGGATGGAACTAACCTTACATTTACTAAGTGGCAGGAAGGTCAACCTGACTTGTGAGTTATTGATTTAATTAATGTAACTTACTTAGTTTGGAGAAATCAAGATCCCTCAATTGTTGTGTATTAGAATGACTTACAGTATAATACAATCATTGTCTTAATATAATAATAATAATAATATACGGTTTATTGGTTAATGGCAGCTGATAGGCTGAAAATATACATATTACATTTAAAATGATAATAAAATGAGGATGAATGAATGGATACATCTATAAATATTAGAGATAAAAATATTACTTACAAACCCTATAATCTAGCCCACCTGAATTGAAGCCCAAGATCTGGAGCAGGTGGTTTCTGGACGACAGCCCACCCAAAGTTTCCATTGGTTTGAGATGTGTGTGTGTGTGTGTGTGACCTGGGGATGGTTTGGGTGAGCTGTCATCCAAACACTGCCTGCTTCAGATCTTGGGGTTTAGACTCAGGTTGGTTAGATATTTTGGTCAATGAGTGTACAGAGTGTGATTGATGTGTTGTATATGTGTGTTACAGTTCCCAAGGTGGGTATGGGGCAGCATTAGTGGTCAGGGATGATGAGGAGGGAATGTGGATGACACAGATTGTTACACAAGATTATCACTTCCTCTGTAAGAAGCCTCAAGGTTGGTACCATTATCATTATTGTAATAAATCTGAAAAGCAGGTAAATTATCATTCCATTGTAAACTAATTACATATTTTTGTACGTTTTCTTATTTACTTTTGCAGTACTTATATTGTACAGTAAATGTATTAATACTGCATACTTAATTCCTTCATAGAAAACTATAAATTGTACTTTAATATTGTTATAAGTGATTACTGTGTTCTTGTATATCATCTTCTCAAACAGTGGTATTCTTTGAGCAGTATTTAGTTGTGTTTATATATGATAACCATATATGTAAACAAATACATACAGAATCATGCTTGCCTGGATGGGAAGTGTTTGAAGACTCTTGTTACTACTTCAACACTGAGACTACAGATGCCTTAGTATGGGATGATGCTAAACAAACATGTCAAGATGTTGGAGCGTCCCTGGTGATCATTGATAATGACCGTGAAGACACCTTCTTCCGCAATCACATACCAGAAACTGATTCCCTCTGGATTGGACTCTACAGTTAGTACAAAAAACCTTTAATATATCACAATTTTACTTGTATTTGACAGTTCATTTCATGCTATATAACAATGTGACACCCTGTAGGGGAAGTATTACCTGTGGTGATGTGGGCAGTACTTTATAAAGGTTTTGGTGCCCCTTTGACCACAGCCAATCCTTTTCAGTTCTTCAACTGTCCCTCTATTCCTTTTATTTCCTTGGTGCTTCCTGACGCACCTCTCTATCACCTTTTCCCACTGGTGAGGTGAGGGCTGGTTCTATCCAGAAATAAGGAATTTGGCCTCCTCTATCACACCCTGGCCTGTTCTGTCTGTCTCTCTTCTATATCTCATTCCTTCTGGGTAGCTGGCCAGATCACCCAATTGTTTGGCACAACAAGAGAGGCTACTATTGATGGGTTTGTTGGCTCAGGGGTACATGCCAATCAGCCAGTAGTTTACTCTTCTGTTGCTTTCAAAGAAACAGATCTCACTATCTCCCTGTGTCCCTTTTTGGGGCCTGAGTATCTGAGCTGCTTTGGTCAACCAGACTTGGGACTGCTCGGTCAGACAGTTTGGGGAACTACAACAGCAACACAGACAACAGTATACCTTTGTTATAACACAAGCTTTACTGTATTTGTATATAATACCATTACATTCTACACTTACATTTTAGATTATGTATTTACAAAAATATGTTTGGACTGACCATTATCCAAGTATTAATCATATATTTTGTGTACAAGGTGTTCCAGAGGAGGATAAATTCGTGTGGGTTGATGGATCTGATATGAACTTGACTCACATATCAGATGAAGACCAAAACATTGCTTTCAACTCAGATGACCGTAAATGTGTTTTCTTCCAAATGTTAGGTGAGGCACAATGGGTTATTCAGCAAGAGGTTTAACTATACACATGTGGTATTGCCCGGGTGATACCACATATGTATAGTTAAACCTCTTGCTATACATATGTTAACTTTTCAAGTATGGCTTTTCCTACAGTACTGTGTATCTAACACTTGAGAGAGGATTTCACAGATATACACTACAGTACAGTACAGTAGCTTTTTTTCTCTGAAGTATTTGACTGTGGAAAGATAATAATTATGTATGATTGTTATTATAGTACTGTATTATTAACAGTGTTTTAATATATTATTATGACCATTATTATTACAGGTGAAACACCCTCGTGGGTTCCCACTGACTGTGTGTCAACCTTTCATTATGCCTGTGAAGTACCAGCTGGTCAACCTATCACTCTCATTCCTCCAACCAGTAAGTTGGGTTATATTAATCAACTTTATGGTTCTACTCTTTTGCTGAGCCACTAATTTGTCAGTCAGACTTGGACACTGATAATTTTTGCTTGTCTAATTGACTGAGGGACAAATTTTGAGGTTTTCTCATGATGATGATCTTTGCTGGTTTCAGTTTTGCAATCCATCTTTTATATGGAAGGAGTGAATAAGAATACTGTAGGTCCTATATATACTCCATTATTTTTAACCTGGCAAAAATGTACCACATCCTATTTTTAATTTCTTGGTGTTTTTGGTGAATATAATGCAATCTCACAAATTAAAGTACTGTACACCTGAAATGTACAGTACATACAGTATCTGGGAACTTTACTACAATTCATAAACACTAAAATGTACATGAAACATTTAGCAAGGTTATATTTCTAAGAAGGGAATTTGTACATTTTCTCCAAGATATAAAAAAGTACACTTATTTTCCGACATTCATATATGTGGGCTAGAAGTTATGAGGATTGAAGAATGAAAATGGGTGTCTGATGGCTATGATAATCCTGTTACTTAAGGGTGTGTGGGAGTAGGGGACAGGCTTGGGGGGGGACTGGAGGGGGGTGCGGGAATAGGGGGACAGGCTTGGAGGGGGTAGAAAGCCTGTCCCCTTATTCCCACACACCCCAAACCCCCCCAAGTCTGTCCCCCTACTCCTGCACCTCCCAACCGCAACCCCCACCCAAGCCTGTCCCCTATTCCAACACCCCCTTAACCCCAATCTGTAGCAGTGGTTATTTAAGGTTATAATGCATACAGTATATTTATCTTTCAGAAGTTTGTTTATATCCACTCTATGGGTGTAAATATTTCAGTTATACCCTGTTCAAAACTTTCGTTCCTTTTGGCCTCTTATGCTTAGATAGATAGAAATAGATAGATAGATAGATAGAGCGATAGTTAGATAGATAGATATATAAATAGAGATAGTTAGATAGATAGAAATAGCGATAGATAGACAGATAGAAATAGATAGATAGATAGAGGCTATAGTGGAACACAAATTTTGAACAGACTATAGTACACAAGAGGTGGTAATATGGGACTGAGAAGGTAAAAGTTTGGGTCACTAGGCACATTATCTCTTTCATAGTGAGTTTCATTTGTGTTAATTTCTGATATTTGGATTTGTTGTACAGTTATCATGCATATTAACTGTGTAATCCAAGAACCTGCTGTAGGACATGAAATTAGTTATTTAAAGTACATGTATGTCTTATGAAGAGTGAACCATTTACTCAAAAATTAATATTGAAATTTGTCAAAGCAATAGTGCCCTGTTAATGTTGAGTCTTTCTGTTAGTTATTTAAGATGCCAGAAAAGTTTATCTGTACTGTATATGTGTACCTGTAATTATTATTAATTGTAACATGATAATTTTATTTCCATGTTTATACAGATGAAAGATATTGTCCTGAAGGTTGGAAGCAAGAAGGTGACCATTGTTACTTGTTCATGTCTGATGAGAAGACATGGACTTCTGCTAGAAAATATTGTAACAACCACCAGGCTTATTTGACCTCAGTTGTTACTTGGGCAGAGCAGGACTTTATTCGCAGTGAGTTGACTTTCATTATGTATGGGGTCACTTGTTTGAATTGACAACAACAATAATAATAATAATATATCCAAATTGATCTTTTATACTTGCTAATCTTTAGCAAAATTGAATGTTCTGATTTTAGCCAGATTAAACACATTAGATTGATCTTGTATATTTGTACATACTGTATATATATGAATATATAATTATATAATATAAGGCAATATTTTGTGAGTGTTAATGGAGGTTTTGTTGACAGTTAACCAGCTGGCTGGAGGTTGGATAGGTTTTAATGACCGGGTTTCTGATAATGAGTGGGTGTGGAGTGATGGATCAACAGTTACTATCACAAACTGGAACTCAGGTGAGAAAGCAAATCCCATTTCTGTATTTTAATCAGTACAGTTTAACAATTTGCATGTAAACAACAATGAAATATTAAAGCCTTTGATGAGGTATATCTTGTAGAAAATGGCTGGTAAGTTTTGCATTTTACTTTGAGTATTACCTCAGGACATTTTTATTTATAAAATGATGTATGTAAGTTAACCCTTCACAGAACTTTGATATCTAAATAAGATATTTATACATATGTTTTTTGATTGGTGATTGCCTGGGGACCCCTGAGTTATGGTATATGGCTTCATGAAACCTGTGTCTTGTGTTATAACATAAACATTATAATTCATCATCATCATCATTTTGGTTTAACGTGGGTATTTTGCCATTTAGGATGGTGTTGGACGGGCGATGACTGCTCTCCACATCTGTCTATCTTGTACCATATGTTCTTCTATTCCCATTAAATTCATATCTTCCATTACACACGTTCTCCACTTTTTCTTGGGCCTTCCCACCGGTCGCCAGCCCCCAACTCTCACCTCCTCCACCTCACTCAACACAACCCCCTCCGCTCTTCTCACATGTCCAAACCATCTCAGTCATCTCTGCCTCAACCTAACAGAAAGGTCTTCAATTAGAGTTGAATATGGTTTCCAATACATTTTATTGTGGAAACAATTAAATAATCACTCTTGTGTTCCAGGAGAGCCAAGTGGAGGTGATGAGAACTGTGCTGAAATGAAAGACACTGGTTTGTGGAATGATGTTCCTTGTGACTCTGCTCTTCCCTTCACTTGTAAACGTAAAGCTTCAGATACACCCATTGGTGTGATTCCCACCACTACTCCACCAGACTGTAAGTGATTTATGTCATTTATTGTACAAGTCTATATTGTGTGAACCATTGAGGAGGATGTACTGTATAATGAGGGTTTAATGTACAGTTGCCAAAAAAGGTATTGCAACAAATCTTGATAGAACTTTAACCATAGTAATATCCACAACTATTTGTATGGACAATAAGCATGTATAACAGAAGGAAATATACATATCCTTCTGTAATACATACTTATAATCCGTACAAATAGCTATGGACATTAATATATTTAATATTGTAGCAATAGTTGTCGCAATACCTCTTTTGGCAACTGTACTTTGAGTAACTTTATTATGGACTTATATTGTCTTTACAGCATCAGTGTGTGGACATGGGTGGACAGAGAACACACAAACAGGTGAATGCTACCGACTGGTGCTGGAGGAACTCAGCTTTGCAGACGCTCGCTCTGAGTGCCATGCATATTATTATGACGAGGAGAGTGAGACTCGGCCGGACCTCGTCTCCATATACTCATCTCAGGAGCAGAATTTTGTCTTCAGTGAGTTAACTTACATTTAGGGCTTGTAAGACTACATTGTATAGTACAGTACTCCATTTTATTTAAACCCGTGGAAATGTACCGCCTCTTGTATATTTTCTTGGATTTTATGGTACCTAATTGCAATGCAGTACAAGACAAATTACACTAAAGACTAACTCAGGATGGGGAAGAACATAAGCAGAGTGATATTGGCCTTCTATAAATATTTTGAGGCTACTGGTGTTATAATGTTGTTAAGTATTGTATGGTGTACAGTACAGGTAGTCACTTGATGGGATTTGTGTGTGATCAGATTCAGCTTCAGACATCACCTAATACCACTGAAGGCTGTCCAGCATTGTATGGTCACTTTGTACTGTATTCTGTCATGGCACAAGTTGACATAATACCCAACACCTTGAGTTTTCAATACCATTTTACTTTACCATTAAATTAATGGAAAAGTCTTTATGTTGTTATTATCACTATTTGTTGAAGACAGTTACATGATAGTGTTGTTTGCTTTTACTAAATGTTTACAGACTTGTTGAGTTCTGAGCATCTTAGCCAGTCTGTTATATGGATGGGAATGGAGAATGACTATGATGGCAACCGATGGACTGATGACACACCCTCTGCATATTTCAACTGGAATGATGGCGAGCCTAATGGTTATTACTATGAAGAGTGCATTGGTAAGTTTACAATATTGAATAAAACATACAAAAGGAAATTAATTCATGCAAAAAGTGAAGGATGATAGAGACTTTAAAATAGTTATGATTGACTGATGTAAACAACATTTGTCTGGAGACAGTTACAGAGTATGGGTTATATTGGGATAATATATTAAGCAAAAGTATTGTCATTGTTGCTATAGTTAATATCTTTACAAATAAATTGACCTACACACATTACTGTCTGCTGAAATATACATACAATATCTTAACTCCTAGCATGAAAAAGGTCAACAGTACAGTAGTATTAATGGAAATTATTATTTACATTATTGTTTCATTTATCAATCAGTTTAATCAGTTTATCATCAAATCAGTTTAACATCAAATCATAAAAAAAAAAAAAAAAAAAAATATTTGATGTTAATTGTGGTACTTGGTGGTTCTTGTTTATCTCATTTACTCCTTGTCCCTAGGAAGATCCCCTGAAGGGTGAAGGGGTTTATATGAGAAGAAAATATCCTTGGGTAGAGATATAAATAGGCAATATGTGTTACTGAGGCTGAAAGATATTAATTATTTCTTTAGTTCTGCATCTTCATATCTTGTAATTTTGCACATTCTCTACTGTACTGTATACACTCTCCTCTTTTTTAATGGTAGGTTAGGTTCCTGAAGGGGTCGCATAAAGTGAATTTCGCATAAAGTAAATTGTACATTTCCATAAGAAATAATGGTACTTTAACTTGAAAATTGAGCCTCCTTGTTCCTGTTATTTTAAGAGTTTGTGTAAAATGCATTTATTTAATTTTGTTCATGATACACACTATTTCAAATTCGCATAATTTAAACTCGCATAAAAAGAGAGGAGAGTGTATTCTTAATATTGATTAAGTATATAATGTATTGTTTTGCTACCCACAGAAATGTATACCAGCACAGGAAAATGGAATGATGGCACGTGTGATCTACGACATGCATTCATATGTGAGAAGAAAGGTAAGTTCAAGAAGTTATTTATATTAGTTTATAGAACGTATGGGGAGCGAGAGATTGGTCAAGAAGGTGTATGAGAGTGAGGTGGAGGGATGGAGAGGAAGAGGCAGACCAAGAACGAAATGGAAGGATGGAGTTAGGAGGTATATGAGCGAAGGAGGCGTTGGGTGGGAGGAGGGATGCCAGTTGGCAAGGGATAGGAATGCAGGGAGGCATTTCATTTGTGGCCACCACCCCGGGGATTAAGGCGTCTGGCAATAGATAGATAGATAGAGACATATATTAGTGTTTCACAACCAAACTCTATCAGGCTTAAACAGCTGCCGGAAAATGTGTATTTAATGAAGCATCTGGACAGTTCTCAGAGACTAATGCTGCTTTGATATAGCACTTATCATTTTGAATAGTATTGACACCCGTAGTTTTAAAACATTTGAGGGCCCTTACTGGAGCTCTATGAATTCTTCAAACTACTCCAGGCAACAGATTCCCTATTCGAAACACGGAAGCGTTTTGTGGCCTGGATTATTTGGAGGGTTCATAGAGCTCCAGTAAGGGCCCTCAATTTTTTTAAAACTACGGGTGTTAATCTATAGATGGTGGAGGGTTTGGAGGGATTTACTGTCCAAGGATAGTGTATGAAATGTGCATGAGTCATTTGAAATAGCTTTTTTACCTTTGTGCATTGGAAGAGCTTTCCTTAGAAAAAAAAACATTGATACCTATTAAAAAAAATGCCAAAATCACAAACCATGATAAAACACTGTTGGACAATAATTGAAGGGTGAAGTATAGTATAGTAATTACCACATATACATATACTGTACATTGGTCTGGCTTCAGAGTACTGTATATAATTATATCAGCTCAGATAATTTGTTGCTGTACACTGACAATGGGTCTAAATCTGCACTAAATTTTCAGGGCGCAATTATGTTGGACCTCAGCTGCCACCTCCACCTGAAGGTAAGGTTGAATTATATTTAATGTAGTTGTATGTTGACATGAGTACTGTATGGCTATGCACTAACAAATTATCATTGATATGAAAGCCTGTGCACTTCATCTCAAACTGTAATGATAAATTAATCATTTTATTTAATACAAAATATAAATTATAACTATACATGTACAACTGTTCCTCCCACCAGTGGATTGCCCAGCTGGTTGGACATATTTTAATGAACACTGTTACTACTTTTCCTCGGACTCTGCCAACTGGGATACTGCTGAATTAAACTGTAAGAGTAACTTAGGAAGTGCTCTGGCATCAATCACCAGCCAAGATGAAAATGAATTCATCAGAGGTTAGTTAATAATTAAATACTTTTTGTCACTAAAAAACTAAACTGACAGATACAATATGATATAGACAATGAGGTATCTCCTCTGATATTGGGAGTGAAGGACCTTTTATGTTCTGTCTTAGCTCTGAGAGCTTCACTCCTCTCTCTACTTTTTGGGTATTCAGCAAATTTATATAGGTCATGTAGAATATACAGTATGTAAGTCACATATGTTATCATCTAAGTACAGTACTGTACTGTATATTGTACTTTATTTTATATTTTTTTGAGAGAGATATATATCAGAGAGTAGGGCCTCCAACCTACACTTCCTCCTCCCCCACATCATAGTACAGTAATATGAGGATGATTGTTCCATATAATAATTGGTGGTCAATGAGGTTATCACTTCTCTACACTCAGAAGATTGTATGATATGGTGAATGATTGTATAACAAAATGTGACTTAGGACCTGGTAGAACCAAGTAATATGTTTATGGTAGTGAACAATGGTAGAGATTCATTGAATGGAGTCCATAAATTAAATTTATTAGATCTGGCATACCCAGTTTTAATTTTACATGTTATGGAACACCTTCTATCACCAACACTAAATGAAAGCATTTTTTTTCATGGATGCAATTACTTCAGAGGAGGAATTGAGAATTTTATAGTCTTGAATGAGGTAATGAATGTGAAAATTATCCATTGCCTGGGTTATTATATTAGGTCACATTTCATTTTTCTATCTCTGACTGTGGAGTCTTCATTCTCAGAAAAAAAAGGAAATGAGAGATTAATGATGATGATGATGATATGGCTGACAGAGAAGTGTACCAGATAGATGTCCTAAAACATGTATAAAATTCATGGTATGGGTGATGGTAGTGGCATATTATGATGGATTCATGGACCATAAATGTAACTGTTATTATATGTAACACTATGATCTGTATAATAGTATTATTTGATTCCATGTGTTTGTCTCTATTTATTATTACATATTCTTGTAATGTCAGAACCAAATACTGTACCCTTTATGGACTGGTACTTTTTATTTAATTGAGTCACCACTTGACCCATGACTTTCCTTTCTATATTTCCAAACTCCACTTTTCCCTTGTTCATCTTTGTACACAGGGAAGCTTGTAGACTCTTGGAACAATGCCTGGCTGGGGTTACATGATGACAACAATGGTGACAACTGGCATTGGATTGATGGTTCACCCTATATCTACAACTACTGGGGAGATGGGGAACCAAACAATAGTCAAGGAGGAGAGCATTGTGGAGAGGTGAGTAGGAATGTGTAATTTAATGAGTGATGGGTTATGTATGTTGTTACTGATATACAAGCTACAAACTCTTCACAAACTCTGCTCTCCGTCGCTGTTTCAAGCTGAGGGGCGGTGGTGGTGGTGGTGGAAAGAAGGCTACAGTTTGCACTTTATAATTATATAGATTTATTATTAATATTATTATTGTTTTTATTATTATTTTTATTATTATTATTGTTGTTGTTAAAGTTATTGTTGTTTTGTGACATTGGAAGATTCAGTACAGTAGCCACTATTTTGCCAGTTAATATGTTAGACACATGATTTTTATCTGAAATTTTGAAATGATCTTGGGTTATTCCAAGACATTTGTTATTAATGGGGTATTTTTTTTTTTATCGTGTGTAAGAATTTCATATGTAAATCCTAAAAAAGTTAAATTTAAATACAGAACTAAAAAAATGTGTTGTTATCCTACCTGTTGTTCCTTCTTCACAGATGATAGTAACTGAATACCTGTTTGATGGGGATTGGAATGATCAGATATGTAGCATGGAACTGCCCTATATCTGCAAAATATCTATTGGTAATTACTGTATTTGTTGGTATGTTTCTTTAAAATCTATCAGGGATACTTATTTTTTCTATCATAGATATTTCACCAGCACAATACTGTACATACAGTTGAGTGATTGAACTTGACCAATGTCTTTCCTTGTCATCTCACTGGGTACTCATGATAAACATTAAGAAATAATAGGATAGCTTCAGCATCACATTTGGTTGTATATACTGTACAGTATTCATAAGGAACCTAGGCTTAGAAACCACTCCTTGGAATAGAGTAATATAGGATGTTGGTAAGTAACATTGGTATTATTATCTGTACAGGTACATGCCCACAGACCTGGGTATACAATGATGGCAAGTGTTACTATGCTAGTGACTTTGGTGCTACATGGCAGGAAGGGGAGGATAAGTGTAAACTAGTCAACACAGATGCTGAGCTGGTCAGCATTCATTCTGATGAAGAAAATGCCTTCTTTACAAGTAAGGCTTTGTTTCTGAACTGTAATTCAGGAAATGATAACACTATTACATTTAGACTCAGTTTTCACACACATTGTGTCAGTCATACTATGGGCTTCAGTTGATTCTGCCAAGGTGTAAAAATAATGTTTATAAACAGTATAATAGTGTTAATATAATTGTATTTGTTGTCTCATTCTGTAAATAATGCAGCATGCCAGTTTTGAATGACTAGCCTGAAATTCATAAATTTTAAAACAGTGGCAGTAACAGGGATAATAAGCATTATAACAAGGTGCAATACATGTGTGTATTATACTGTACAATGAAAGACAAGCCATTTTATGTAAAGTTATAACTGTGTCTTGCATTTCAATATATTACTTTGTACAATATGTATTAATAATCAAAAAGAATTATGCAATTACTTTTGTCTTTAACTGTACAGTACTGTAAGTTGTTCCCAATCTATTACATTTTTTTGTCATGTATGTATTTTATAATTTATTTTATATGTCTTATATTCATCATCATACTGTACTGTATATGTATTTATGTATATGTTTCTGATGTTGGTTTGTTTACTGTGTCAGATCTGCTAACACAGTCTAGTAGTTCCACATGGATTGGTTTGAATTACAACTCAACTACCTCCACTTGGATCTGGAGTGATGGCCTGGAAAAAACATACTCCAACTGGAATACAAATGAACCCAACAACATAGACACGGAGATGTGTGCCGAGATTATCGATTATCCAGGGGCAAATGAGAATGGAAAATGGAACAATTTACCTTGCACTGAGACAAGAAGTTTTGGATGTGAATACTTCCCAAGTAAGTTTGATTAGTGTTAAGTTGTCTATCTATCTATCTATAGCTCTGATGCCTCGTTCCCTCCGGGAACTCCCTCCAAGGGGGTGGCCACGGCAGAAGTGTCTCCAGTTTTCCCTGTTCCAACACTCCCTCCTTACTTGTTCAAACCCTCCTCTGACCCTTACGTTTCTCTCCTTTACATACTCTTCCACTCTATTCTGCCATCTAACTGGTGGTCTGCCTCTCACACCACATCCAACAACTTCACTTCCATACACTTTCTTTACAAACTCTTCACCTTGCATTCTCTCTACATGTCCAAACCATCTTAATGTATTACGCTTCACTCTCTCAACCACTCCACACTCAATACCAAATGCCTTCTCACTCATACCACATCTCTCGTACACACTCTCATTACTTTCTCCATCCCACCTAGACACCCCACATGCTCCTTTCAAGTAGCTCATTTCCACAGCACCTATCCGAGACTGATGAGCCTTACTCCATGTCCATGTCTCTGATGCATATGTCAGTGTTGGCAGGATTATACTGTTCCTCAGTCCCCTCTTCACCTCCATACTCACACTTCTACCCTTCATAATCCTTCCCAATGATCCCATGACCTAAGTTGTTAAGTTGTACAGTAGTGATGTTTATGTGGTAACAACTCAGGACCATAAATACAGTAAACCCTCGCTAACTCGGATCAGTCGAGTTATCCAAAGATCTGAGATATCAAAGGGCTTAATTTTGATGTGTAATAATAATAATAATAATAATCGGTTTATTAAATAATAGCAGCTGGGAGGCTGAAAATGTACATGTTACACTAAAACACTAATAATAAAAATGGGAATGAACACTGGCTGCATGCACACTCACCCTCAAAACTACATGTGCTTTCACTTGTATATCTGGTTCACATACACAGCTGTACACTCACAAAAATATGGCAATTTCGCAAAATAAGGATGTAATACAACAGAAGTACAGTATATCAAATAATATAAATTAACATGAAATAAGGTATTGTAGTGTGGTGGTAGGTGAGAAAGTGTGCCTTATTCAATTTATTAGCAGTAAAAACTATATAATCTTAAATCAAGCTCATGGAACAAGACTCCTATGAAATGTAACTTTTTATCTGATTTACAATAACCAATGGGATACAGAAAGTTTATGTTATATTGTACGTACATGTGTTGTTATTTTATAGTAAATCCTAATCACAAGTATTATATTTCCATGATTTTGTTTATCCAAGCTGAAAATTGATGCATCTCTCTCTGTACACACATGACTGAGGATTGTATATTTGTTAAGTTTTAAAATTAGATTATGATTATTTTGTCACTCCACAGCACATGTGACTGGATGTGAAGATGGTTGGACGGCCTTTGAAGACTACTGCTACTTGTATTCAAACGCGGACTATAATGAGAATACTTTTACTTATACTGATGCCAAAACAGAATGCCAGGCCATGGGAGCCAAACTTGCCTCAATTCACACCGAGGAGGAAAATGACTTTGTGTTCTCTATGTTGGATGAATGTAAGTTGAGGAGAGGGTATAGTTCTGACATTTTTGGAGATAATGATTCCTTTAAACTATTCCAGGCAACAAGATACCATTATTTTTCTTCATCTGGGTCTGTTCCCTGGCATATTTTGGAGGATTCAAGGTGCTCAAACCATGACTGATGACCTACTGTTTACTTTATTATCTGAACACCACTAGATGTTGTGTCTTGTAGAAAAGTTACTGCTAATATCTAAACAGCAATATATTTTCATGATTAAAAAGTGAACTACTGGGCCTGGGCACTCATTCAGCTGGAAACATAGAAAAAGAGGTGATAACTTCAAGAAAACTGAATAAATACAGTTTGGGGAAAACTCAGACTGCTTGTTGATATTTCATTTTCAGTTGTAGTCAGATCAATGCTATCAGAAAATATCTCCCAATTATAAACTTCAAATGTACAGTTGCTAAAAAAGGTATTGCGACAACTATTGATACAACATTAAATATATTAATGTCCATAGTTCTTTGTAGGTTTTATAAATATGTATTACAGAAGGATATTTTCCTTCTGTTATACATGCTTATAGTCCCTATAAATAGTTATGGATATTACTATGGTTAAAGTTTTATCAAGATTTGTCGCAATGCCTTTTTTGGCAACTGTACAGTATACTTTTGATGGGACTTAGTTATATATTTTATTTGTTTATACTTGCAGGGAGCTACACGTCTACTTGGATTGGTATGAGTGATGACGGTCATTCAGGCAGCTTGGCTTGGACTGATGACACTTCCATTACCTTCACCAAATTTGATTACATTGAATTCTACTGTAAGTAATAAGGTCAAAAAATTCTTTATCTCCCATTCACAAAGTCACACTGAGAACCACATGGGCTGTTGATTTAAAACTGGGTTGTCAGCCTTTATATACAGTACATGTATCCTTCCCTCTAGAATTTTACAACGTACACTAATAGTACAGATGCCAAAAATAATATTTACATTTTTATTCATCATTCAGGATTGCTCTTTTACACTAAACAGTTCAATACTCTCTATTGCTATTAGGACAGTCACCAGATTCATCACAGAATTAGATCATAAGTGTGGATGCTTACAAAATTGATACATATATAAGGCTGTGAAATTAACCCCAAGTGTACAGTTGAACAAGTAATAAGTGCAAGAAAAGTGTGGCTGTATATGTCAACATGTTGTACAGTTGCCTAAAAAGGTATTGCAACAAATCTTGATAGAGCTTTAACCATAGTAATATCCACAACAATTTGTAGGGACTATAAGCATGTATAACAGAAGGAAATATACATATCCTTCTGTAATACATACTTATAATCCCTACAAACAACTATGGACATTAATATATTTAATGTTGTATCAATAGTTGTTGCAATACCTTTTTTGGCAACTGTACATTACATTGGCTCTAGGTTCCTAGTGATTCATTCATCAAGATACCAGGGCTTACTACAAAGCACTGCCACATGTTGTTGTTGTTGTTGAAGTTCCTCAAGCTGTCTGGCCGAGCAGCCCCGAGCTCCTGAGGAAGGCCATGGCCTGAACCGGGCTTTCCCACAGTGCCCTCAGAGAGTGTATGTTGTGTTGTTGGCGAGTGTGGTTGTGTGTATTGCAGTCTTCAATAATGTGTTTAATAGTATGGGGTGCTGTGTTGCATCCTGGACAGGCATCCGCAATGGCTTCATCCAGCCTCTTCTGATATGTTGTCATATACAGCCTTATTTTTCTTGCACTTTTTCCTTGCTCAACTGTACATCAATTGAGTATAAAGATATTTAAGTGTATTGGTATTATTTGGCAGCATTCTCCACTTACCCAACCTGTGCTGGCTACTCTGGTTATGACTACAGTGTGGCATTATGGGCACTGTTTGACTGCAACACAATGAATTTCTATGTCTGCAAGAAGGCAAAAGAAGCCATTCCTATCAATCCTTCCAATACTGGCTGTTATGAGGTGAGTATACAGTATTGACAAAGCTGGCACTCAAGCCCATACCTGGTTAAACATTTCATATTTATGTAAAACTGTAACTGTGTGTGTGTTTTGGTCCACAAAGTTAATTAATAAAACTCTGAAGAATGTGATGTAAAGTGTTCAGTGTATAGTATTGTATGAATACATCCCAAATCAGATAATGTTTGTGGTATTTCTTGTACATTCTGTTATTTATTGTGGTACCATCACATTGAACTTACATAACTTATATCAAAACATAATAATTTAGGAAGCTGTAGGAGACCAAGTTCTTGGTAGCTCCTGACTTAGACTTATCCATTTGAATCTTTGTATGTATCTGTCCAGTCTTTTGTTACGGTACTCAATATACTATTTCTTTTGGAAGGTTGTTCCATTCATCCACTGCTCTATTCTACACAGTGCCATCACTTCATTGAATGTTTCTCATTAATTGTTCTAACTACTGTACTGTACCTTTAGGATGATCTGCCATATAAGGGTTCCTGCTACAGCTACAATGCAATGTCTGCCACCTGGTCAAAGGCACAAGATGACTGTAGTTCGAAACACTCAGGATCTCATTTGGTTGTACTCAATGACAAGTAAGTTACCTTTATATTTGTAATAATGTAACTAATTGTAGATGTGTTTGGTGTCAACTGTTTTTTCTGGCATAAGGGCTCCATTGGTGCCTTGTCAATTTTAGCTTTTTGTGTTTAACAAATGCATTCCCTAAAATCCAAAGCATAAAAAGTAAGTGCTATACTTGTCTGGGCTCAGTTCATAGCAAATAGTTGTCACTTCAAAAATCTGAATAATATTTATAGACTGATGCATCTTAAATATATATAGTAAAACTAAGTATGAGTTGAAATACAAAATATATTAATGCCATATACAACATCCAAGTTGGAAAGCATAAAAGATGAGAACTAAAGGCATGAAAGCCACTTAATATTCTCACCTGTAATGAAAAATAAATAGTATGCGAGAAGAATGGTATATTTGTGTTTGTCTTTAGATATGAGACAGGTTATGTGTCAGCCATGTTGTCTGAGGTGGGAGGTCACACATGGATTGGAATGTCTGGCACCATTGGGGAGGATAATAGTGTCACCTTTACCTGGGTGAATGGAGATCCTGTTGAATTCACCAACTGGAATGAGTATGAACCAAGTAGGTGAGAAGGTCCCATTATTCTTGGTGTATAGATTTACCTTTAAACAACAAGTGGGTTCAATAATTATTTAAAAAAAAAAAAAACTTTGTTATGCTCCTGTTTACTTCCTTGTGCTTGTCTCCTTTTAATTGTTAATTTTCTTGTAATGTTATGTACCAAAGGCCTCATATGGCCTGTTTTTTATTTATTTGTTTTTTTATTTTTTCATTATACAGTACTGTACATGAATTACTGTAATGTATGTATCATTCAGTAGATTGCTTTTGTTAAGTTAATTAATTACTGTGGTACCATCAACATATATACTGTAATGAACAGTATGATTATGTTTTCAGTACCTGAACATGGAACATGTGTGGCAGCCTCAGGGGAAACTTACAACTTGGGATTTTGGTCAGTTTGGACTTGTGATGTATCTCTCCCATATATATGTAAGTTGAAATTAAACATTTACTACTGTTTATTAGTAAATTACATATAGTTGTACAGTTGCCAAAAAAGGTATTGCGACAAATCTTGATAGAACTTTAACCATAGTAATATCCACAACTATTTGTAGGGAATATATGCATGTATAACAGAAGGAAATATACATATCCTTCTGTAATACATACTGATAAAACCTACAAACAACTATGGACATTAATATATATAATGTTGTATCAATAGTTGTTGCAATACCTTTTTTGGCAACTGTACATATCTGGATAGTGTTAGTAGTATTTTAAATATAATATACTGAACAGTATAGGACAGTACTTACAATATGTTGTATAGGATAGACAATACTGAACACAAACTTCTGATAAGGTTTGATTTTCCAACTTCTAATTGTATATGTTGTTGGATCATGATAGATTACCTAAAGATGGTTCAAGTTGAATTTAAACATTGTAAGTACATTTGGACAATACACCTTTATGGAACCTACTATTGTATACTGTTTTTTGGAATTTTTCTCCTTATAGAACTACATTAACAGGATTATGAATTTCATATGTAATAATCAATCAGTCCTAATTTTTGTTGATACATTATTAAGTGTTATTTATCATCTTGTCTCAAAGAGATTAATAACCACCTTACCTACTCTATAGGTGAATATAACCGTGAAGATTATACTACCCCAGAACCCATTACTACCAAGCCACCAGAGTCTTACTGTCTCTCTGGCTGGGAACATAAAGGAACCAGATGTTATAAGGTATAGTAGTTGTTGTTGTTGTTGAAGTTCCTCAAGCTGTCTGGCCGAGCAGCCCGAGGTATAGTAGTAATTAGAATTGGCTTATTTATTCTGTACACAGGCTCAGTTTATGTGCAGTATATGCTTTGTCTCTTTTAGTACAGTGTATACATATACACAGAAGCATTTCATATACATTACTTATTAATTGTTCTGTTTTATGTAATAATTCAAATAAGAGAAATCATACAACAAGCAAAACAATACTATATTGTATTTCCAATTATGATGATATCTCTACTACAAGTGTAAAAGAAATTACAATATAAGAAGTAATCTTTTGGTGGTGTTGTGGTATAGACTTTATAACTTTATATTATATTACCTTAGGTGATGAAACAACTGTTAACCTGGGGTGCAGCAGAACAGTTCTGTGACTCATTTGGTGGTCATTTGGTCAGCATTGCCAGTGCTAATGAAGAAACTATCATCCGGGGGTATGTTGAGTATTTATATGTTGAGTAAATAATTATATGAATGATTGTATGGAAGAGAAGAAGATGGGAAATGATGACTGAATATTCATATAATTTTACTTGGTAAGAATCAAAGGATTATACACAATATAATGGATGTAATTGGTTGGATGATGGTGACTGATATATTTAAGGAGTAGCCTAGGTGACTCTTTACAAGTTATTACATCTACTATGTTACCTTTATTGTATTATATTGTAATACATGTTAGATGGCAAAACAGAGTGGAAGAGTATGTGAAGAAGAGAAATGTAAGGGTCAGAGGAGGGTTTGAACAAGTGAGGAGGGAGTGTTGGAACAGGGAAAACTGGACACTTCTGATATGGCCACCCTTGGAGGGAGTTCCCGGAGGGAACGAGGCGTCAGAGCTATAGATAGATAGATAGATAGTATTATATTGTACTATATACTACAAATGGTAACTATGATGATAATTACACTATCCTTACCATGTTGTGAACAGGTTGACTGGCATGGATGATCTGGGTGGATTCAACAGACTATGGGTTGGACTAAAGGAAGGTTCCACTTCAGGTAAGTTCATTATAAAAACTAAGTACAGTAGTTGACAATAACAATAATGTTCTGAAGTTCATTACTTAGCATTCAGTTACATGAATGGTTCCTACCATTTATTGCAAGTACAGTACTGTATTGTGAAGGAACTGAAACATTACAGCACTTATATCTTTATCTTAACTGCGTTTTACTTCATAAATTATAACAAAATGCCTCCATTGGTATAAAATCTGCCCTTTGGTATTAATCCTACTACAGTATGAGTATAAATGTGACCATTAGTATTGGTATTGGCTTTACCTTCAGGATATGAGTGGACTGATGGAACAGCTAATGCTTACCTTAACTGGGATGCTGGAGAACCAGAGTCTCATGGTGGAGTGGAATCTTGTATCTCAGCTGACAGGTCTTCTCTAAAGCTTTCAAATGCCTATTGTGATGCCCATCTCCCCTTTGTCTGTGAGGGTGGTGAAGGTAAGGAACACATACACTCTCCTCTTTTTTTATGGTAGGTTAGGTTCCTGAAGGGGTCGCATAAAGTAAATTTCGTATAAAGTAAATTGTACATTTCCATAAGAAATAATGGTACTTTAACTTGAAAATTGAGCCTCCTTGTTCTTGTTATTTTAAGAGTTCGTGTAAATTGCATTTATTTAATTTTTTTCATGATACACACTATTTCAAATTCGCATAATTTAAACTCGCATAAAAAGAGAGGAGAGTGTATTGAGTTACAGAAATACAAGATATTAATTGGTACTCTTAAATGAGGTTGTTTATGTTATCCTGTGGTATTTCAAACAATCAGGCATTAGGAATTACAGTGCAGTAGAAAGATTTTTTTTTAGGAAACCCCAAAGGATGAAAAGCTTTGAAATGCCAAGATGAAATGTTTAAAACAACAATAAAGTGTGTGTGTGTATTTATAATCTATGCAATATCATTATAAACTCCAGAATTATTTTATTCATCCAAACTCTTGGATTCAGTAGGTTAAAGATTTTATTATATTATTTATTGTTGATATTATTATTATCATTATCATTTTTAGTAGTAGTAGTAGTAATTGTAGTATTATAATTATTTAATTACTTCAGGTACATTGGTAACAACAGTAGCACCACCAACCACACCTTCAGTTACTCCTAAGTGTAGTGATGATACCACTTGGTTCCTGTACAATGATTACTGCTACAAATTCATATCTGAGTCTGAAGAGTTGATACAGAGCTGGTGGGACTCTCGTCGGATGTGCAAAGAAATTGGTGGAGAGTTGGCTTCTATACACACCACAGAGGAAAACTACTGGATGGAATCTATGGTACATTTTCAATTGTATGTGCAAAGCAGTATATTTAAATGACAGAAAACAATGATAGACAATCCAACTGAGGGAGGTACTATTGCCATTTTGTCAGGAGACTAAGTTACCTGCATTCATCTTTTCCTCATTTACCTTGATTGTTGGTTACAGTTCTGTCAAGTTCCTACATTTGGGGTACCATACTGTATATATTAACTAGGTCAACTCCAACTACAAAATTCACTTATTTTATTCATGGTATTCATACTTGCACCATCTGTAACTCAGCTCAGAAATATCAGACTTCACATCAAGTAACATAACACAAAAGTCTCTCTGGGTGTGGGAGGAAGTGGGCAGAGTACTGTAGTGACTTTTGTAGTAAACAATATTATCCATTTACACAACACAACTCGTACATTAAGAGAAAGTAGAAAACAAACTACTGCTTCATCTCTTACTCTAAATCCAATTTTCAGATATATGAGATGACTGATTCATCTCTGTGGATTGGAGGTCAAGCCAACATAGACTCTGGTTACCAATGGAGTGATGAATCAGTGTTTGACTTTGATAATTGGGCTGATGGTGAACCCAGTAATATGCAAGGTGAGTCATTGTTCTTACATGTTGATGTTAAGGCTGGTACAGTATTATTAAACAAAGAAAAGGTTCTTCATCACTTTTTTTAATACAAAATTATGTGAAGAAGAGCGTTTGCCTCATTTGATAATACCGGTACTGTATATGTGTTTGATTCTGTATGTGAGCATATACACCTACTATTGTCTGTATAATGTAAAATGGTATGTATGTATATCCATATACTGTACAGTCACATGCTACAGTAAGATATTGAGAGTACAGTATAGTACAGTTGTTGTGTGTTTTTACCAATTTGGTGTTTGTAAGATTACTTAAAGCTTTTAACATGGTGTCTCTTTTCATTTTTACTTTAATGTGTCTTTAATTCTATGAGTTATCTTTGCACACATCCACATTGTTCCTGGTGCTGACTCCAGTGGTCAGTAACTTACTATGGCTAGATTAGATTTATTTCTTTACATTACTATTACTTTTATTTCTTAAATTTGTATGTGTACCTGTGTATGCAAACATGAATGATGTGTCCCTGTATATTTATATGTATTGATGTGTAGTACAGTCTGACTTAATAACTCATTTGACTAACAGACCAGGAAGCCTGTATAAGTATATACACTCATGATGTTGGTGGCTGGAATGATTTGAACTGTGGTGACACCAAAGGTCGTATATGTAAACGTCCACATGGCTCCACTCATCCACCTCTTGTTACCAACCCACCTCCATCTGGCCATTGTCCTTCGGGTTGGATTCATACAGGTTAGTTTCACTCTCATATTTATGACACATTCACAATTATTATATAAGCACCACATTCCATATGTTATATATGACTGTTCCCGGAAACTTTGTTTACAACTGTACAGTCCCCCAAAACTACCAAGATTATTTTTTAGCATGGTATAATTACTGTAACACTGTATAAAGTATCTGGCATTTCTATTTGGTTACATTGGTTCAGTATTTGTTATATTCACACATTTATATTGTATTCCTTACATATTGTCATGATAATTTTGAAGAGGACTGTATAGAATTGCATAATATTTCTAATTGTATTGCAGGTACTAAGTGTATACTTGTTCAAACAACAAAGATGTCCTTCCATGATGCCCGTCAGTACTGTAAACAACTTGGTTCTGGTGTTGATCTTATCAGTATACACTCTGACAAAGATGAAGGTAGGTTTTATTTGTACTGTACTGTAGTAATATCTTTATAAATCTATATGGTAGAAAATCAGAGTACAACTTTCAATAGAGGATGAAAAAAATAAGGAGAGTTTGGACAAATGAAGTGGATGGCAAAATAGGATAGTGTGGGATAAATTAATTCAACAGAATCATGTAAAGTGGTTGGGAAAAGAAGTAGGAGTAATTGAGAGAGTAAAGCAAGTGCACTGAGATAAAAGCAACTTGGAGGCTCTTCTATCACAGTCAGTCAACAATACATCAATAATATTAATTTCCCATTTCCTATAGGAATACAATACTCCAACCAAGTCTTTTAGTGTGAGTGTTAATACTCCACCACAAGGGTCTCCTCCTTCCTTATCTCAGGGAATCTGGGTGTTGGGATGTTGTACAGAACTGACCTCCAGAGGGGATGTATGAGTCTCTCTCACAGGTAGCAAGGTGTTGGGATGTTGTACAGAACTGACCTCTAGAGGGGATGTAGGAGTCTCTCTCACAGGTAGCAAGGTGTTGGGTTGTTGTACAGAACTGACCTCTAGAGGGGATGTAGGAGTCTCTCTCACAGGTAGCAAAGTGTTGGGTTGTTGTACAGAACTGACCTCTAGAGGGGATGTAGGAGTCTCTCTCACAGGTAGCAAGGTGTTGGGTTGTTGTACAGAACTGACCTCTAGAGGGGATGTAGGAGTCTCTCTCACAGGTAGCAAGGAAGTTTTTCTGTCATGCCAATCCATCTCCGGGAATGGTTTAACATCCCTCCCTTAAATTACATAGCTCTGAGTTAGGTATTATAAGATATTGATGTTGCTTTTGCCATTGTGAAATGTTGTGATGTAAAGAGAGTAGTTCCTGAAGTGAGGTATACCCACAATCCAAAGTTTTGATAACCCCAAGGCTGACAATTACTTTAATAACATGACAACATGGCAATAGTACCTTCCTGGGCATGACTATTCACTACTATGTATTACTAAAGTTTATAGTCATTCCCTCTGAGTAGTTACCAAGATAGACTGGTATATAAAGTATTGATATAATGTCACCTGAATATATAAATTATTCCTAAGAGTGTTGATGGTTATGGTATAGTCTGTTCAAAACTTGTGTTCCGCTGGCCTCTTATGCTTAGATAGATAGAAATAGATAGATATATAGATAGACAGATAAGAGATAGATAAAAATAGAGACAGATAGATAGAGGAAAATGGAACACAAGTTTTGAATAGAGTTATAGTACAGTAGCCTACCTTTAATCCACAGCATACCTAATGTCAGTGTTGTCGTTGGTGAAACAACACATGTGGCTTGGATTGATGTTTGTTGATGGCTTCCACTGGGTTGACCAGACTTCTGTCACTTACACCAATTGGGCAACAGGGGAGCCAAATGGAGGTTCTGGTGGGGTAAGTGGAAATTGTTGGCAACTCGGTGTGAATGAAAATCAATAGTGAATTATTTATTGAAAACTCAAATGACCAAACCCAATACTGTTGATGAAATGAATGCTATTGTTCCACCAAACTACAAAAAGAAACGTATTATACAACAGTACCGTACAGTATTATATTCCCCAAAACGGTGATCACATTCTTTTTATCCCAAATTTGCAGGAAGAATGTGTTGAAGTGTATTATGACACAGGGAAGTGGAATGATATCTCCTGTGATGATACATATGGCTTCATTTGTATGATGGTTCAGGGTAAGTGATCATAATTTTATAATGCAATAAAAAGATTTAATAAAGTAACAAACCCACTGTGGTCTTTATCTCAATTGATGTTAATTGATGGATTAAGATTATGAATAGCAGCATAACCTTGTCATTTAAGTTTTGAGTTTCCAGTCTCAACTGTTGAATGATTTGGTTAAATCAAACAGTCAGTCACTTACTGTATGTCTGCTGTATTTCCTTTAATAGTCTTTCATTCATGGATGGATTTTTTTGTAGATCAGTAATTATTTATGTATTCATTTTGCACAACAGATCCCTCTCTGGACAACCATATTCCACTAACCAGATGCCCTGCCCCTTATGAGGATTATGTGATCTATGATGGAGCTTGTTATAAGTCTGTCAGTACAGCTATGACATGGCAGGTAAGTTAACAATTTCACTCATTTGACATTAGTTCAAAAATAATGTGGATGATATTTGTATTTATATTTAATTCTAATTATTTATGTATTGCTAGATGCCTCAATCCCCAAAGGGGGATGGCCACATATGAATTACCTCTATGCATCTCTGTCCCTTGTCAACTGACATTCCTCCTCCCAGCCAATGCCACTCTCACTCATATACCTCTCAACTCCATCCTTCCACCACACTCTCGGTCTGCCTCTTCCCCTCCATCCTTCCACCCCACTCTCATACACTTTCTCACCAACCTCTCGCTCCCCATACGCTGCACATGACTGAACCACCTCAAGCTATTCCTTTTCACACACTCCAGCATATCCACATCCACACCACATTGCTCACATACTTCTTCATTTGGAAAGTATATTCTTTCCTTCACCAGATATGAAGGACCCCTTACCCTCAGGGGTAATTACCAGGCCTAAATAATGACTGTTTGTAAAATGAAATATTCCAATGTGATATAGTCTTAGTGTGTGTGCAGATATAATGAGTATCCTGAAATCATGTATTTTAATAAAGACATAACATCAAAATTATGGCTCTTACAGGATGCAGAATCGGCATGTGTAGAGGACGGGGCACATTTAGCTTCCATTCTAAGTGTTGGGGAAACTAGCTTCACTTGGGTTGCAGTCTTAGAGAACAGCTTCACAGATTCCTGGATTGGACTGAACAGCATCAAGGTACAGTGGTACCCTAATAATATACACTTGGCTGGTTGATGGTCAGAATACTTAATTCAGAAAATAATATAATCTTTAAAGAGAGTTTCATACTGTAGTAAGTTTACATTATAAGTAATTGTCTTGATCTCTTCATAAGCTTTTTTTGCTCTTTGTGTCTATTGAATCCAAACTTTAAGAGGATACAATAGCTTTTCACATTTAATATAGGGAGCTATTGAATCCCCAAAATTTTACTATGAAACAGATCCCCTATTAGTAACACTAAGGTTATCTGTTTCCTGACATGATTTAGAGGAATTAGTAGCTCCTCAATTCACCCAATGAGAGATTCTCCCCATAGATACTCCCCCCATATTTCAGAAACTTACAATATACAGTAAAAGTCCTGTAATCCGAATTGCAGGGGACTGAAGGTCATTCGGACTATTGTTTTTTTTCGGACTATTGGTTGGACCTCCAAATACAGATATGGAAAAAGAAACACACAAATTATAGGATTATAGTAAACCTTGTTATATCGGATCAATTGAGGGGAGACCCATGTCTAGTTATCAGAAGTTCTGAGATATCCGAGGGCTAAAATTTGATGCATATGACTGACTGTCTGCCTGCACACCCAATCTCAAAATTACGTGTGCTTTCATTCGTATCTCTGGTTCCCATACACAGCTAGTAACTAAAATTAATTCTAAACTTGAGCCTAAAGTATGGAAAAGGAATGTTTATAAAGGTTGTTCATTCTAAAAGGTTAGGCCTAATAGCGTGTGTAGTGCGTGACGAGTTGACAAGTTCAATTAACACCAATAATTCATGAGTTTCTACTCATACAATCACATTTCCTTAGTTTATATTAATTATTTTTTGTAATTTTCTCATACAATCACTTGCACTTTTCACCATATCAAATGTCTGTACCGAAATATGTGCTAAAAGTATGAAAAATGCCCGTATTGAAAAGTAGTTCACTATTAAGGGGTTAGGATTATCACGAGTGTATCAAGCCAGCGTGAGTGACAGTGGGGCGGAAATTTCAGTTATCACTAAAACTCATTATATTTTCCTTCGTGCACAAACATTCCTTAGTTTGTATTAATTAATTTTGGTAATTTTTTTTGAAAAATCACTTTCACTTAGTATTAATATTTCGCATAGGTATGCCTAATAGGTATGAGTGTGTGGGTGGTCCAGCTGTACGGGAATCACGTAGGCATAATATGTGACGATACACCCGGAAAATCCCCACATAGGCCTCTCGGGCACCAAAATTGACATTTTTATTACCACTTTAAAAAATTCGGACTATTGGGATTTTCGGAGTATCCGTGGTCGGATTAACGGACTTTTACTGTATATGCTATCCATGAACCCGCACATAACATTGCATGATAATAATCTTATTCATTTCTTACAGGACCATCAATTGTTTAAGTGGTCAGATGGATGGCCAGTTGTGTACAGTAACTGGGGTAAAGATCAACCCACTGTTAATGTTACTGATGCTAACTGTGTGTCATTATCTGGTGAAGATGGAATGTGGTACAATATGAAGTGTGATGACATCAGACCATTTATCTGTAAATATTCAAATGGTAAGGTGGATATTACTGTACTCTAATCTTCAGTTTTAATTACTCTGTCTTCTAACTTATCTTTTGCCAACATACCAGTGTTAATAAGGTAAAGATAAGTATATCATTATATATTTAATTTATCTGAGTTCTTTGAACATATTTACATGACCTTTGTTATGTCATGTGATTTTCCAACATCATTAATATTATTATATGAATTAGTTTCTGTTCAGGTATCATATCCAATGAATTTATTGGAGGTTTGTCTTTTATTCTGGAAAATATTATGAGTAAGAGACAAAGTGTGTCATCAACTAACTGCCTTTATACATTTTGACTAACCAGAGACAGCAGTGACTGCAGATCCACCTGTCACTGGTTACTGTCCAGATACTCGTTGGTTGGACCTTGGTGGTAGCTATTGTTATCTCATCTCAGATCACACAGCTTCTTGGGCTATTGGAAATCAAGAGTAAGTTCTTATACATTATTCTCAAGTCAGTTCTTCCACTTGGAGTTTATGTCATACTGTACACCTTTTAGTCAGGAGGAACACTTGAGGTTTAACACATTTACATTTCTCAACATCTCATCTTTTGTGTATCTTCTTTGGGGCATTCTTTCTTCCTTCTTATCCCCATTTAGTAGTGATTAAATTATAGTACTGTAGCTTCAATAATATGACTGAATGATTCACAAAGCATTAACTCTTATACTGTACTCCAATCTCAATAGATGTACCCAGGAGAAAGCAGATATGGTTTCAATTCATTCTGAAGAAGAACTTCACCTTATTATGAAAGCAATTACCAATATCATACATCCGGTGTGGATTGGCCTTCTGCAAACAAAGGATAATGGTAAGTGTTTCTGACTTCCATTGGGACATCTGACAACAGGTAGTTATAATACATACATAAGGGGAGGTGGTTGAGTGGTTAGTGTTCTGGATTTATAACCTATAGGTCAGGAGATTGAAATGTTGTAAAACACCCTAACTTGTACCATAACAGCTGCAGTACTGTATATGAGAATTACCCTCACTTCCCTCCCCCTGTGGCTGAGTACCAGTTCCCACCTGTGAAAAAACCTGAAATGTGAAAGATTGGAATGCTTTTATAAAGAGAGCAAGATGGAAAAATAATTTTTTGGAATAAGTCCGTAGAAAATGGGTGTCTGTATATTTGAACACAACCTTCCATGGAAAAGAAGACGGGTATTTACATATGTTGTCAAGCCACTATTCAAATAGCACCAGAAGTGAGATATTTTCCAATATCCTGTTAAGAAGTAAAAAGAGAATAATACATCCTCTCCAATAAATTGAAAGGTTACTGAATCCTCTAAAGCTAAACCATGCCACAAAACAGAGCCTGCTTTTGTAACATTGAGTTGATATGTTTGCTGGAATAGTTTGGAGGAATCACTAGCCCTTCAATTTACCAAAATAAGGTTCACCCCTTATATAAGTGGCTGATGAGTGTGGCTAGCATTTGACCAGTTTCCTTTTTCTGTGAAGTCAAAAATTAAAGGAATTATTTCAGTTAACCCATCCCATAAAATAATAACTGTACATCTTAGGGCTTAGATAAAGGGACACAGGAATAATGTAAACATCAACATTTAACCAAATACTGTACATCTTAGGGCTTAGATAAAGGGACACAGGAATAATGTATGTAAACGTCAACATTTAACCCAATACTGTACATCTTAGGGCTTAGATAAAGGGACACAGGAATAATGTAAACGTCAACATTTAACCCAATACTGTACAGTAATCTCTTATTCTTGTTTATCTTTTCCCTTCTAAGGTTATGAATGGAGTGATGGCACAGGCCTTGACTTCATCAACTGGGATACAGATGAACCGAACAGTGAAGATGAAGAGTGTGTAGAACAACTGGCAGATTCTGGATACTGGAATGATGCTGTGTGTAATAACAAGAGAACATACATATGCAAAATTAACAAAAGTAAGTATTGTACAGTAAAGTACAGTAATGATTTTTTTTATAGACAATTCAGTAATGTAGTACATGTACTGTACTGTAACTTGTATGAATATATTAAAGCCATGTCGGACATAGGGTTGTAAGAAGTAATACTGTAAAAGAAAATGGACTAATAAGAAGATACAGTTCACTTTAGTAATGTAAATGCAAGGAAATGAAAATACAGTACAATATATAAGGAGGAGTTTGGTATATGGGATGAAATGAGAGCTTATTAAAGTCAAACATAATAGTTGTACAGTACAGTACAGGTATACACATGTGAGAAGAGCGGAGGGGTGTGTGTTGAGTGAGGTGGAGGAGGTGAGAGTTGGGGGCTGGCAACCGGTGGGAAGGCCCAAGAAAAAGTGGAAAACGTGTGTAATGGAAGATATGAATTTAATGGGAATAGAAGAACATATGGTACAAGATAGACAGATGTGGAGAGCAGTCATCGCCCGTCCAACCTCATCCTAAATGGCAAAATACCCACGTTAAACCAAAATGATGATGATGATGATACAGGAACAGTATACGCAAAACATACAGAGTCACAAACAAAGCATAATCAAAGAAATATCTTGATAGATCATCAGTAAGTGGGTGTGGGAGTAGGGGGGCAGGTTTGGGGGGGAGTTTGGAGGGTGTGGGAATAGGGGGACAGGCTTGGGGTGGTTAAAAAGCCTGTCACCCTATTCCCGCATGCATCCCCCCCCCCTCCCAAGCCTGTCACCCTACTCCCGCACCCTCCAAACCCCCCAAGCCTGTCCCCCTACTCCCACACCCTCCAAACCCCCCAAGCCTGTCCCCTACTCCCACCCTCCATTAAGTTTATGTATTTGTTTACAGTTGGATACATTGAGCCGACCAATTACCCTCCACCAGACAATACAACTCCAGGAGGTAGGAACACCCCAATTGTATTATTGGTTTGGACATGTAGAGAGAATGCAAGGTGAAGAGTTTGTAAAGAAGGTGTATGGAAGTGAAGTGGTGGGACGCGGTGTGAGAGGCAGACCACCAGTTAGATGGCAGAACAGAGTGGAAGAGTATGTAAAGGAGAGAAATGTAAGGTTCAGAGGAGGGTTTGAACAAGTAAGGAGGGAGTGTTGGAACAGGGAAAACTGGAGACACTCCTGCCATAACCACCCCCTTGGAGGGAGTTCCCGGAGGGAACTAGGCATCAGAGCTATAGATAGATAGATAGAATTTATACTGTAATATATATAATTTTAGCCTGACTATTAGATTAGATAATTAAGTTAATTTATAGATAACATAGAGTGTTGAAGGTAATTATAGTGTCCAAGGTTAGTAGTTTTCATAATGATCAATTCAATTAATTAATGCTAAAACCTGTACTTTACTGTACTAGGCCATAGTATAGGGTATTTTGTACCATATCAAGAAGGTACAACACTGTATAAGGAAAGGGATAATTTAAAAGGATTTAGATCCGTAGTTTTAAAAAATTTGAGGGCCCTTACTGGAGCTCTAAGAATCCTCCAATATAATCCAGGCCACAGAACTCTTCAGTATTTCTAATTGGGAATCTGTTGCCTGGAGTAGTTTGGAGAATTCATAGAGCTCCAGTCAGGGCCCTCAATTTTTTTAAAACTACGGGCATTAGTACTTTGAGATATGATTGTACCATAACAATACTAGAGGACATCTCACCAGTAATACAGTCCAGTAAATCCTTTGTGGTTATCTATCCAAATATTCTAGAGGTACAGTAGTTAGATAGTTGATATGAGGATGATAGAAAACCTTCCAGGATAAGAGAGAAGATGATAAAGGTGGGATAGCAAATATAAATGAAATAGGAGGTAGTTATATGAACCTAACTCTAATTTATCAAACAGATTATCTTCCAAATGTAACAGTTAACATTGTGATTTGTGTTTTGCATCAGATGGCAATCATGGTAACAATGGTCTGACAGCTGGAGCTATATCAGGAATTGTCATAGCTGTATTGGTGGTAGTGGCTGGTGTGGGATTTGTTGGATTTAGTTACATTCAGAAGCAGCCAAAGAAACAAAATCAGTCAGACCACCAAAGCTTCGATAATATTGGGTATAATGTAGGTAAGTTTCTTTCCGTATAAAATATTATTTCTTCTTTGCCTTAAAGTGCCAAGAGAGGGGTGATTCCTTTTGTTGTAGAATAGCATCCACCCCACAGTAAATAAAAGTTTCCTATTGTAGCTTCTATCATGGTCAGTTCCAAGATGGGGTTGTGTTAGAATACAGGGAGACACCATTACACTTGATAAAGAACTTGGTAAATGTTTTGATCTTTTAACTAAATCATAGCTACACCTAAAGTTTTGAATGTTGTTCCTGTCAAGATACCCTTTTTGAATTAATATTTTTGTCTATATAATCATGACTATACAATATAGTATATGAATTACAATATGCAGTATATTTTATGTTATATTGATACATTACTGTGTATAATATATATTCCAACTCATTGCAGACACAAGTGGCACCAAATCAAACTATACTACAACTGTAGATGTGAGCATTTTGGATGAGGGCTCTGATGTATAACTTCATGTTGTTAACATAGGTATTGTATACAGCACTTAGCAGGAATTATTGTTGTACAGTATCATAGGATGTTGACTTATATAAGATATTAGAAAAATGCTTCATGGTGTTAATGTTTGGCATTAAGAGAACAGAGATGCTGAAAACAATCCATCATTGCTGGAGCATAATATATTTAAGTTAATCATCATTAGTATATAAAAATAAAGTTCACTCTTAACCTAAAATTTTGATGGCATAGACTAGAACCTGAGACTCCTTTGAACTCATAATATAAACTCATACATCAAGAGGAGAAAATTATAAACTGCTTTGAAATGAACATGAAGCATTTGGTGAGGTCAATAATGCAAATATATGAACAAGATGTACAGTACTGTGTGAATACCAGCCATGGTAAAGTGAATAATTGGAGCCCAGATTATGACACACACATCAATCCTCATCTTATTGTGACAATTAAACACATATCCATCCCATCGTGTGAATATATATATATACCTTTTACTTGTTTTGCCTGTAGCTGTAGCCAACTTGTGCTCATTACTGTACAATTATATTTTGTCATAATATCATGCTTCCTCATAGCAAATGTTTTGCTAATTGACTTTTATACTTTCTATATACTATACTGTACCTGTATTTTACTCATTTCCATCCCTGTATTATGTTATCATGAGTTGTAGACAAACCTTGAGTACATTCTATATGTTTGTACTGTACTGTATAAATATTCTGTAAACAATATTGTTTGCCTTACTATATATATTGTACTAAAATAGAATAACAATCAATAATCATTAGTCATGTGCCAATGTGATATAAACCTTTTAGTAAATAAACTATAATACTGTACCTTTAAACTTATCACACAATTCAGAAGTATTGTACAATATAAATGGCATACACTAATCAGTGTTAATACATCATATGTTTTTAGTATTTTTAGTTAATATGAAGTACAGTATTATGAAATGGTGTTTATATATACGTATGTACAGTACTGTACTATGTAATCCTCATTGACTGAGTGTGTTTGAGTTAATGTTTTTTTACTTTGTTAATAACCTAACCTAACCATTTCATATTAAAGTGACACTGACAGGATTAATAACATTTTTCATCAGCATTGTGTCCATTGCAATAGCTTATATGCATCACAATTTTTTTTTTTTTTTTCTCAGAAGTTTTAAATGTTTACTGAAGAAAAATAAAATAAAATGAAAGATACATAGAAAAATTATACCCCGGTTCACAACAATCTCTCTTTTTCTACCTCTTTCTCTTACTGAGTTTCATGACTTTTGTCCCTCAATTTATTTCTCCCTCTTTATCATTGTAGGTACCAAGATTTTTCTTACATTGAATGAAATTTCAAAATAATTCTACAGTTGGTGTATTATAACAATATATGATTATTATCATGTTGATAATATTAATCATGTCATCTGATAATCCCCCTGGACCTGGTAACAGTTAGCTTTGGTCACTCATCAAGAATACAGTATTCCCTTTCCTTTCATCTTCATTTCCTTCCATCAGTTTTGTATTTACAACTTCTGTCATAATTTGTGTTGTCCTAATGGTCTTTGTGCAAAATATCAACATTTATGAATGTTTCAATAAAGTCGTAGCAAGTTGGTAATGAAGGACAATCAGCAATAATTTAATTATGTAATACAATCCCATTCCTCTGTTGGTCCTTTGTCAAATGGATACAGTACCATGTGTATTACTCTATATGAATTAGTACAATACAATACAGATCAAATAAACTGGAATGAACCCACAAGACTTTTTCTGTTGCTCCATAATACAGTACTGTAATAGGAACAATGTCTTAAAGACTGGAATGATGGCTGTGAATCCTAACATATCTGGAGAGTTTATTCAAAACTCTACCAAACTATCATTGAGTAACATTATATAATGAAACAATGTAATGCTATTTATTAAGAATTATATTATTACTGTAGTTAGAAGTATCACCTTGAACCATGTAGCCTGTAGGTAAGTTTTCAATTGATTTAACCAAAGGCTTTAACTAAAACAATGTTTAATATTAAATAATAATATGAGGATAAGAAATTCAGGACAGAATAAATTACAAACGAGAATGAGATCTAATAGACAAGGTTGGGATTCTCAAAATGTGATTTAATGAAGCATTTTTGGGTAATGGTTGGTAAATGAGTTTTTGTGAAGGATTTGTGTATGCTGAACACGGCCCAGGTGTTTATCCTGCCATCATCAGCCTAATTAGGTCAGTTAGCAGAGGTCAAAGGTCAATGAGTGCAAATCAGTAAAAAAATCCCATATTTATCATTTTTTCTTTTGGGCTATGCATATTTAGGCATGATTTTGGTTTTCAAGAAGTGTTTCTGTTAGGGGTCAAAGGTCATTGAGTTATTTTTCCGAGAAAAAAAAAATGAAATCATACACTATCTGCTGGCTTTGTATATAGCTGAAGGATAAAGTCAGATCAGCTATTATAATTTATTAATAAGGGAGTATTGGGGGAATTTCATCAAGCACTGACAATAATTTTAATGTCTGTGTTACACCTCAGCAGGTGTAACACAGACATTAAAATTATTGCTTATAACACTTTTGTTCGACCACACCTAGAGTATTGTGACACCGTCTGGGACCCACACACTTACAATAATATCAATAAATTAGAGTCCATACAAAACAAAACAGCAAGATGGACCAGACGTGATTACAGACACACTACATCAGTCACTTTGCTTAAACAAGACACAAAACTAGACCCATTGGCAACAAGAAGACAAATACACAGACAACAGATGATATACAAAATCACAAACAAGTTAGTTGACATAGACAAAGACACATACCTACACCCTACAAGTATACGGTCCACTAGAGGCAGCCACAACTTAAAATACCATACATACCAGACAAGCACTGATATATTTAGACACTCATTCTTTCCCCGCAGCATCCAAGAGTGGAATCATCTCCCATCTCATATAGTTAATAGCCCCACTCTTGACACTTTTAGAAATAGGATCACCAATCATTACCTCCCCAATCCTAATCCTCAACCCACAGTCCTTGACCCAATCCACCCTCATCCTAACCCCCTTCCTAATCCTACCCTGGATCCCTAAATCCCCCGCACAACCCCCGCATATTATGCTGCCCACGAGCAGCCCTCTGCGGGACCCAAAAACTTAAACTTAAACTGACAAGCAAGTCTGGCAACACTGCGTATCTTGCTCTGGCAACACTGTGTATCTTCCTAACTTTAACTTAGTAATGTAAATAAATACCAAAGCATGGCCATGGTGAGTTCGTTATTACGTATTAAATGAATTAATTACTGTTATTACGTATTAAATGAATTACTGTTATTACGTATTGAATGAATTACCGTACTGTTATTATGTATTGAATGAATTACTGTTATTACGTATTGAATGAATTACTGTTATTATGTATTGAATGAATTACTGTTATTACGTATTGAATGAATTACTGTTATTATGTATTGAATGAATTACTGTTATTATGTATTGAATGAATTACTGTTATTATGTATTGAATGAATTACTGTTATTATGTATTGAATGAATTACTGTTATTATGTATTGAATGAATTACTGTTATTATGTATTGAATGAATTACTGTTATTATGTATTGAATGAATGAATTACTGTTATTATGTATTGAATGAATTACTGTTATTATGTATTGAATGAATTACTGTTATTACGTATTGAATGAATTACTGTTATTACGTATTGAATGAATTACTGTTATTACGTATTGAATGAATTACTGTCATTACGTTATGGTTTTTCTACCTTCATTACCCACTAACGTTAAGTTAACATAATTTAGACCATTCTAACGTTAAGACTATTTTCTTCTATGGCATTTCCTCTGTAAATGTCCCATTTCCAAGATAGTTCATATTTAAATGGGGCATTTTGAAATTAGCCTGACTACTGTACACAGTAAGTTATATATATGGTCACACAGGTTGTATACAGGTACTATACTCTATTTTGTTATTCTCTATATATATTTTGCTATGTAATTTGTGGTGTGTTATTCTTTAGGATATTGACTGATTCTCATTTGTAATCGAATATAATTTGTATATTATAGTACAGTAGGTCCTCAATATAATGTGAATTAATTTGTCACATACTGTACGGTATATCCTTTTAACACAGGATCAGTTAATAACTTAAATTGTGTGTATACTATGGTAATGAATAACACAAACCTGGGTAACAATATATGGTTAGTCTTTAAGGGGGTGTGGGAATAGGGGACAGGCTTGGGTTTTTTTGGGGGGTGCAGGAATAGGGGGACAGGCTTGGGGTGGGTATAAAGCATGTCCCCCTATTCCCGCACCCCCCTAACCCCCCCCCCAAAAAAAAACCAAGCCTGTCCCCCTACTTCTGCACCCCCCAGTCCCCACTTAAGCCTGTCCCCTACTCCCACACCCCCTTAATGAAGAATGGAATGTAAAATGAAATGTTTGATACAAGTATTGGTATATTATTTGTATATGTAGGGTGTACAGTTGCGGAAGCATGATCTGCCCGACATTTGTTTGGCTCGTGGAGATATCTGGCAACTCTCTCACTGAATAGACAGCCGCTCATACGAACCCCAATGCCTGAAGATGTGTGATATCAATGAATATTACTGAATATGATTTGTGACCTGGAATTTCACACACACTCTTTGTGACTGGAGTTTATTGGTGGTTCGTATGAGCTGCTGTCTGTTCAGAGAGAGTTGCCTGATATCTCCACATGCCAAACAAATGTGGGGCAGAATATGCTTCCGCAACTGTACATTATGTTGGTGTTGAAGTGAATATTACAAATATGTATTACTCATATACAGGTGTGTGTGTCATGTAAAGTGGCAGGACAGGATTCAACAAACATGTACAGTCGTGGTCAATGTTACATGTACCACACCCTCACTCATTTACTCACAGTTTTAGCTGGTAAAATGTGGAGTAGAAAGCAGGGGTATCTTACAGCAGATATTAGATGGACCAATCACAATAACTGTAAGATAACCCTGCTTACTACTCCACATTATACCAGCTAAAACTGTGAGTAAATGAGTGAGGGTGTGGTATGTGTATCATTGACACACTGTACCTTCTACCTCTTCAATATGTTCAGGATGTGGTATACTGTATGTCTCACATCTTGCCAAGCTTTAAGTCTGCAAACTCACTCTACAAACCAAACCTAGGTAAGTCAACTTGTCAGTAAGGAGTTAAGGAGACATTACACACTTGGGACAGCTACAATCAAATATCCACCCACACTTTCCTTCCATCATGCAAATAATTTAGTACAGTATCATATCAAAATATAATCATACAACAACACCTTATGGCAACTCAATCCCCTCAATTATTATTATGAGGTGCTGCAATATCATTCACGTGTTGTTCTTTATTACCAAGATACAGTATTTACTATGATGGAAGGAAAGTTTTGGTGATTATTTGATTGTGGCTGTACATTAGAGTGCCTTAATTCCTCTAACATATGTCAGGAAACAAGTCCAAATTAACAAAAATAATGGTGACCTGTTAACAGCTTGAAATAGTTTGAAGGAATCAGTATCATAACACATAGAAAGAATTTGTTATACATATATGTATTACAGTATTGTAGCAGTGTTGTAATGTTGCTGTATTTGTAGTATTGCTGTAGAAACCATTGATATAAAACAAAATAATACTCAACTATGGTTACCAGGTACTTATATCTTGGGTTAGTGTCAAATACTTGGCATAAAAATATTCATTCTTTTATTGATTTTTAATACACTCTCCTCTCTTTTTATGTGAGTTTAAATTATGCGAATTTGAAATAGTGTGTATCATGAAAAAATTAAATAAATGCAATTTACACGAACAAGGAGGCTCAATTTTCAAGTTAAACTACCATTATTTCTTATGGAAATGTACAATTTACTTTATGCAAAATTCACTTTATGTGACCCTTCAGGAACCTAACCTACCATAAAAAAACAGGAGAGTGTACTGTAGTAAGGTATTAACAGTCAAGATATTTTCCTGTTACACATTAGGAGTGAATATCTTTTATGATGGCTTTGCTACATAAATAAGTATGGTACTGTATAATGGTAATAATAGCACTTTGTTGCCATTCTTGTAGTGTTGCCAGAACTCTGTAGCAGTCCAGGACCGAGTCTATATGGTACAGCCACAATCAAATATCCACCCACACTTTCCTTCCATCGTAGTAAATATCTTGGTAATAAAGAACAACACGTGTATAATTTTGCAGCACCTCATAATAATAATAATTGAGGGAGTTAAGTTGATAAAGGTGTTGTATGATTATATTTTGATATGTTACTGATTTATTTGCCTGATAGAAGGAAAGTGTCGGTGTTTATTTGATTGTGGCTGTGGTGGAATGTTAGTCTATCAATCTGAATTCAGCTCTGATGTTATTTTCTATCCAGGATCTTCAATGACAGAAAAAAAGTCTCTAACCATCTCTGTGAACTGACAATACACTCTCCTCTCTTTTTATGCGAGTTTAAATTATGTGAATTTGAAATAGTGCATATCATGAAAAAAATTAAATAAATGCAATTTACACGAACTCTTAAAATAACAGGAACAAGGAGGCTCAATTTTCAAGTTAGAGTACCATTATTTCTTATGAAATGTACAATTTACTTTATGCAAAATTCACTTTATGCGACCCCTTCAGGAACCTAACCTGTAATAAAAAAAGAGGACAGTGTATTACCTTATCTTACATTCCTCCAAAAGTGGCTTTCACTTCTCCAACGGTCTTTTTTTTTTTTTTTTTCATTTGTTACCTTTTGTGTTTACTGTCCCATCTCTCAATCACCTTCTTCCTCAGGTGTCATATGAGTGATATGACCTCACTGTTGCCACACCTAATATCAATCCATCAATCTTACATTCCTCTTTGATTTCTCACTGTCATATATCCATCAACTTAGCCAGCCCAGCCAACTGTTTCTCCAGTGCTGAAGGGACTTGTACTGATTTACTCCAAACTGCTAAAGGAACACATTGCCACAGTAGCGTGGTTTGGGGGAATCACTAATTTCAAATTTATCATACTACACTGTACCAGACAATTTTAAAACCAGTCAATCAATCAAATATATATGCTGACTATTGCATACGACAAACCTCTTTGAGGGACCCTGTAATGTAATGTAGTAAGAAAATTGGATGTATTTAAATGAGTCTTTCAAATATTGCCACAAAACACCACCTACAGTACAGTATATGGAAGGAGTTTGTTTGGTGGCATTGTGAGGGGGAATGAGAAGCCTCCAAGTTTTATACAGAGTCCTTAAGACAGTTGTTGTTGTAGGGAGGAGTGAAGACACAGTGAGTTTGTTCCAATCCTTTTACTCCACCATCCACTTATCCTGGAGAAGATTTGTCATTATCCTCTACATCATTTAAAACAGGTTGGAGGACGGAGGAAGCCTTAATTAAAATGACCACAGGACTGAGAAAAATAAACCCCAGTGATACCAGACAGAAGCCTAACGATCTCTGGGACCTAACCAGATCTGGCAACACTGCTACTAAATAGCAATAGTCTATAATATTATAAATACTTATAAATCTTTAATAGTTTGTGTTAAGGTAATTATTAATAGTGTATTTGTATCTTGTCACCTAATTTTATTATTCAGTTATAAGCTGAAACTAAAACATCAACAACAATTGTACATAGTTAACGAAACATTCACCAGTTTGTACAGAACCTCATAAGTATGTTCATATAGCCTAGTCTACCACCGATGAATTTGTACAGTATAAAAAAAACTTGTGTCATTAATGTGAAATGTGTCACAGAAATATTATATGTGCACCCACAATCTAAAATTTTGGTTACTCTTTCAGAAGGTGGAAAGGCAAAGTTAGTGTTTAAAGACTGACAGGGTGAACTGACAAACTGTACATGTATAAAGTCAGTGATGTTCATATATATATATATATATGGACTCTTTTCTTACTTTGTAGTTTGTCTGTTCATTCAGTTAGTCTTTAACATGGACTTCACCTTCCTGCCAGCTGATGGGATATCATAACATTGGATTGTAGGTGTTGGCTACACTGGTAATCTACAACCATTAACCTAATAACCTGAGTCAAAGTTCCAGATCTGAAGCAGCCAGTTTGTGGATGACAGCCCACCAAAAACATCACATAACTACACAGGTGCCGTATGCAAGAACATTTGTGTGTGGTGTTGACGATGGTATAGTACTGGTACGATGGCTCCAAAGACAAACAACAGAGTCATCGTACCAGTACCACACCATCGTATACACCATGAATGTTCTTGAATATGGCACATACACACACACATTTTGAACCAATGAAGGATTTAGGTGACTGTCATCTCTATAGAAACCATATTCCATGTTCCAGATTTACAGTTTGGACTCAAGAGGTGTTTGAGGCTGTGGAATTATCAGTGTACAGTCTCACCAAAATGTATCGACCCATCAACAACCTCCCTACCCAAGGCAGAAAAGGGAAATGGTAATGATGATGATGATGATAAACACACATGCATACATACAAACACAAAGATAACCATCTGTATTAATGTTTAGATAATGAGTATTTTTGGCACACACACAGACAGACAGACACAGAAAGATAATCAGCTTTATCAATGTTTAGATAATGAGTATTTTTGGCACAGATCTTGAAGTGTAATGTTGAATATAGAGTGTAAAGTAGAAAATAAAGTAGTGTGTGTAAAGTAGAAAATAGAGTAGTGTGTAATGTAGAGTGTAGAATATAAAGTAGAGTATATACTGTAGTATAAAGTAGAGTGTAAATTAGAGTATAAAGTAGAGTGTAAATTAGAGTATAAAGTAAAGTATTATGTAGAGTGTAAAGTTGAGTATAAAGTATTAAATAGAGTATAGAGTATATTATACATAACAAACACTAAACATGGCATTATAAATTATTTCATCACTTCACTTTTTCATATAATAATATTACAACTGACCTGGTGTATAGAAGTGATATTACCATCACCCATTATTCTTATATACAATGGTATACTTAGTCTGGTATACTTTATAATACAGAAGGATGTGATTACATATAATGGTACAGTTAGTCTGATATATCCTATAAGTGATTACATACAATGGTATAGTTAGTCTGGTATACTGTACCCTATAATATAGAAGGGTGTGATTACATATTTCACCTACACACACAGATCAACCAGCAGGCCATCTTGCAAACACACACTGATTACCCAGTAGGCAATCTTTTACCTACACTCACACACAGATAAACCAGCAAGCCATCTTGCAAATACACACACACACACTGATTACTCAGCAGGCAATCTTTCACCTACACACACACACTGATTACTCAGCAGGCAATCTTTCACCTACACACACACACACACAGATCAACCAGCAGGCTTGTTTTATAAAAATGACACCTTTCATATCTTGTATATTATGTATAGCTTACCTTCATATACACATAATCTCTTCCACCCCCCAACTTAATTTTGTCCACCCAGGTTGAATAGCACCTTTATAAGGTATACAATACTCATTGTATTATTGTATACAAGGATAACTGTACCATTATATACAAGGATAACTGTACCATTATAATAAAAATTATACAAGGGTAACTGTACCATTATATACAAAAATGATGGTGAGTAAGGAGACATCACTTCCCTATATCAGGTATACATTTTATAATTATATATAATAACCAAAGGCTTAGCCCACTTGGAGGTTATACTAACTCTAGACAGTAATGGCTAGTAAAAATTATTACAATTATCATTTTATATTTGTTAAATATTCTTACATTAGCACCAATAACATTTAATTTCTATCATGCTGCATTTTCAGGGGGGAAATTCTCATGTTGGTGAATTGGAAGATTCTAATTTCCTGCAAACTCTGCCAGGAAACAGACACCCTCAATGGTAGGCTACTATTTGGGCATCTGTTTTGTGGTACAGTTTCCATGGAGGAATCACAGACCTTCCAATTCACCAACAAGACATTTTCACCTTAAGGACATAATACACATTTGGTACATTAGAGTGCCTCGATTTCTCCAAACTACGCCAGGAAACAGGACTAGATTAGCAAAAAATAATGGAGGCTTGTTGCTTGGAATAGTTTGGAGGAATCCGAGACCTTTTAATTCACCAACAAGAGTACTTAAGATTATGACAACATGGATTCCTATGGAGATTCTTAACAATATAAATAATGGGTCGTCAGGTTAATTGAGAACCACTGTGTTCTACTAAGGGTCATATTCAAGAACATTCATGGTGCATACGATGACTTGGTGTACAGTCGCAGTCGATAATAATCATCCACATTTGGGTATCTCGAACAATTTACTGTCTTATCTTTTCACGTTCACATATGATATTGTTTTAAGTAGTGTGCACTGTGTAGCTGCTTGTATTAAATTAAAAAGATGGTAGTTAAATTTATTGGAAAGATTATCAGCTAAGGAACAGAGGGAAGCTGTCAACTCTTACGTGAGTTACCCCTATATGGATGATTATATATGACCGCAAACTCCATAGACAAACAACAGAGCCATCGTGCTGGTACCATGCCATAGTAAACACCACAAATATTCATGCATATGGCCTTGTCTCTCATCAGTGATTGCTTTAATTATATTAAACTACAAGAGCACATAAACTGTCTTCCATTCAGTATAATTATCCTTTACACAATATATTCACTACAACAGCACATGAACTGTCTTCCATTCAGTATATCCTTTACACAATATATTCACTACAACAGCACATGAACTATCTTCCATACAGTATATTCTTTACACAATATATTTACTATGTTTGAGACTCTTGAGCACATAATCATCATCATTAATATCCATTTCCCTTACAGGACCACAGACAGACAAAAGGTCCAACTCTGAGGTGGGGTTATTGTTAGAGAATGAGGTTCCTTTCCCCTCCTTTGTATCATAGGGAATATGAAGCTGACTGTACAGCCACGGCTGATAGTGCTTGACTAGGGTCCAAGGAGTGTTGGAGAGCAACTGATCTGAGTTAAAAATTGTGAGTCTTCTAAACCTCTCAACGTTGAGAATGGTTTGTAAAATTCACTTGATTGAACTCTGTTCAGTTGCTCTCCAACACTCCTTGGACCCTGGTCAAGCACTATTAGCCATGGCAAGTAATGGGGACACCAATTTCAGCACATCAACAGAAAACATATGAACAGTTCCTATGTGAGTGGTGGTGATGATGATGATATAAACATACACTGAGACACAGCAAGGCAGAAAATGTAATAAGTTAATTTAAATCAGTGTGTGTACAATGGGATACATGACAGCACAGTGTGTGCTTTGATTTAAAATAAGTGACTACAGTTTGTGCCCTGTCCTGTGTTTCAATGTGCTATATTCAAGAACATTCATAGTGCATTCATTAATTTAATTTTAATGGCTTCATGGATAAACAATAAAGCTGTCATACCGGTACCATGCCATCGTCAACACCATGGATGTTCTTGCATATGGTTTGATGTGTGCTGGGCCTAATACAAGCACATACAGATGTTTAACAAGAGTCTACAAAGCTTGCTGGGAAGAGACCAGTTTTTCCTGTACGTTGTAGTGTGCCTTTGTACCAACCATCCTCTCGTTTCTTGTGTACATAGATGATGTCCCCCAACTGTAGCTCCAGTTCATACTCACTATTGGGTGGGTAGGGTACAATGCATCGGAACCTGTTGGGGCATTACAAGTATCAGTCAGTCAGTCAGTGTACCATACAGTACAGTATACCCAACAACATTAATCTTGTTATGGGAATAGTTCAGTGTTGGTGGTAAATCTGGAAGGCTAATGATTCCTCCTAACTATACCAGAAAACAGACACCCTCAATGGTACTAACAGGGCATCTGTTTCCAGGCATAATCTGGAAGAATCAGAGACCTTAAATTGGTAAATCTAGAAGGCTATTGATTTCTCCCTACTATTCCAAGCAACAACAAGCCACTAATATTTTGGTCCATCTGGTTATGTTATTTCAGATTTACCACAACCAACACTGTACTACCTCCTTAAGTATCCAAGAGCCATTATAACTACACATAATAGAGCAATAGATCAATGGAGAGAGAGAGAGAGAGGATTTTGACTCAATCCTATAAAGATACAAATAGGTAGGAACACATACATAACAACACTGTAAAATAAGGGGTTACTGTACTGTTATGTATAATAACATTGTAAATTGAAGCATTACTGTACACACACACACATAACAACATTGTAAATTGAGGTATTACTGTACACACACACACACACACAGTACACTATAATACACACACCTTTCTTTAACAAGTGGTGCTGGGGTCTTCTTGCGACGGGGTGTGTCAGTATTGGAGTCGGTGGTGGAGGGAGTGGGGGTGAGAGTTGAGGAGGGAGAGGAAGAGGAGGAGGAGGAGGGGGGATGTCCACCTGTGTCTGGGTTACTGCCACTTCTGTAAATAATAGTATTAAATAATCACCCTCAATATACAATGAATAAATACATGTACAGTTGGCTCCACTCCCGCGTTTCTCTCCTGTCGTTGCCAATGTTGGGCCTGTCAGAAATTCGAATCCCGATCCACAAGTTAAAAGATTCGAAACATTCATATCCATAGAGTGAAATATATGAATGTTTCGAATCTTTTAACTTGTGAATCGGGAATTTCTGACTGGCTCAACATTGGCAACGACAGGGGAGAAACGCGGGAGTGGAGCCAACTGTACAGTATTCACCACTTACAGTACTTCATTTTACACTCATAAAAGACCACCCGATGTATGTTTTCCCAGACACACACACACACACACTCACACATTTAATTTAACTCACTGAAAATCACCAAATGTTTTACCAGACTTTAGTTACTCATTACCATATAGACTAATATTTAATAGGATGTATGTGTTAAATTTAATCATCTTTCATTAATGGCTTACCTACTGTAGTATACTTTTTGTACAATGGAGTGCCTTGATTCCTCCAATATTTGCCAGGAAACAGGACCAATTGACCAAAAATAATGGTGTTCTGTTGCCTCGAATAGTATGGAGGAATCATTTGCCCCTGACTTACCACCAACACTGTACTATCCCTTTAATATTAATAATACTTTATGTGATGTAAATTATTGGTGACCATGAAAGGTTGGCATTATATGGTTGCAAAATACAGTAAAGTAAAATTGGTGTAATTCTTTGTTATTCAGATATTTTGTTCCTTAAATGCATATAACATCAATGTTGACTCATAAACCAACCGATTGATTTTATTTACATAGCCAAGCTATGCTCTAAGTCATTTAGTGTTGTAATAACAAAATCAATTGCTAAGTAATACACACCATTAACACAGCCATGCTATAAGTTATTTAGTGTTGCATTAACAGAATCAACTACTGAAAAACACACCATTAACAATACCACTAAGTTGGGAACTATATGCCAGAATTATATTGTAATGGTGACCAAGACACAGTTTGTGGATGACAATCCCCTTTCCTTCCTTCCCCACCCACACATACATATACACATGGTTTGGACATGTGAGAAGAGCGGAGGGGGTTGTGTTGAGTGAGGTGGAGGAGGTGAGAGTCGGGGGCCGGCGACCGGTGGGAAGGCCCAAGAAAAAGTGGAGAATGTGTGTAATGGAAGATATGAATTTAATGGGAATAGAAGAACATATGGTACAAGATAGACAGATGTGGAGAGCAGTCATCGCCCGTCCAACCTCATCCTAAATGGCAAAATACCCACGTTAAACCAAAATGATGATGATTAAACAGGGGCCATATGCAAGAACATTTGTGGTGTTGACCAATAACATATACACAGTAAACACAATACAAAGCCATTATACAAGTACAGTTGTGGGAAAGAGTTTCTTTACTCCCAGGGTATCTCTCATACCTTACCATACACCTTGCTCTAATAATGCAACAGTTATGAATAAATGAAAGTAAAAAATCTAATGATGAAACTGATTGGTAGATGAGTTGACAGAAAATATTAATCATAATACTAATATAAGATAATTATTTAGTAAGAGAGCATTACAGTGATTATTATAAAGGTGTGTGTTAAGTTAAAGATGAACCCCTCCATGATGGTAATGAAACTCCCTTCATCAATAATAATAATAATGCTATTAAATATATCCTAAGGTGAACCAAACTATACACTGTAACTGTGTTTATAAAGTAAGGAACACCATGCTAAAGTATAGACACAAGGTAAGAAAGTAAGGTAAGAGACAAGGAAGCATTGCAAGATACATTTTAAAGAAGCAATGAAGCAAGGCAAGAGATGATAGGAAGCAATGAAGCAAGGCAACAGATGATAGGAAGCAATGAAGCAAGGCAAGAGATGATCAGGAAGCAATGAAACAAAGATAACCAGCCAAGGCGTGACTCACCTGGCTCTCATGACCAGGCTGGCCAGTACCACCCCTGGCCGTTCCCGAGCCCTCAGACGACACGACCCCCCGGCCCCAACCCCACCCACCAGAGTACCCGGACACGACCCAGACCTGTGCCCCACAATGGAGTTAACTGGTCATTGATATTATTACCTACAGGTCACTATACAGTACTATTCATTCTTATTGTACTGTACTGTACTATTACAGTATTAATATCCTCAGGTCACTATACAGTACTATTCATCCTTATTGTATTGTACTACTACAGTATTAATATCCTCAGGTCACTATACACTACTATTCATCCTTTGTTACTACTGTACTACAGTAATGTTAATATTGTTAATAACCTAAGGTCACTATACAGTACTATTCATCCTCATTGTACTGTACTAAATAAAGGCTTTGTTTAATACTACAGTATTAATAACCTCAGGTTACTATACAGTACCATTAATCTTTTTTGTACTGTACTAAAACAAGGCTTTGTTACTACTACAGTAATATTAACTATTAATAATAACTAACCTAACCTATATAATTATGTCAGTCAGTACCTTACCAGTACTAAGGCCCAGTACACATTGAGACACAGGGTGGCAATTATAGTAACTTATTTTAAATTAGAACACACTGTGCTGCCTTGCCCTGTCCTGCCCTGCCTAGTGCTGCATTACCCTGCCCTGTGCTGCCCTGCCCCATGCTGCCCTGCACTGTGCTGTCCTGCCCTGTGTGTCAATGGACACTGGGTCTAGAACTACAAGGCCGTGTTGCAGTATAACCAGATGCTAATAGCAATGAAATAAGATGTGAAGAAAGAACTATAAAAGTATATGTCAGTCAGCCCCCTATCAGTCCAGTATAGGTCTATAAGCATAAATAATGTGTAAAATAAAGTACAGTCTGCCCATATATATAATATAGATTAAGAAGCACCATACTATTCTAAAAATATAAGACAAATACCACTACTAATACACTAAGTGCATTAAGGAGAGATTTTCATGTTGGTGCATTTTTTTAGGGCTACTGATTCCTCTAAATTATACCATTAAACAGATTCCCTCTATTACTGTAGTACCATTAAAGACAGTCATCTGTTTCCTGGTGGTATAGTTTGGAGGATTCAGTAAGTAGCCTTCCAATTCACCACCAAGAACAAATGAAAGTGAAATCTGTCTGTAGCAGTGAATAAAATAAATGAATGAAGGTGTGCCGTACAAAACACAATGGGTTCGATATGTAGTTTTATAACTTGGTGTGCGGTAGTTGGGGTAGTGGAGGTGGTAGTATTGGTAGTGGATAGTAGTAGTAGCAATGGTAGGGTCTTTGAACATTGGTTTATCCATTGAATATGATAGTGGTGGTGATAGTAGTAGTAGTAGTAGTAATGGTAGTGTCTTATACATACTAACCTGGTATGAGCATGATGTGTAGTAGCAGTGGTAGTAGAAGTAGTAGTAATAATAGTAGGGTCTTCAAACACTGGGTTATCCATTGAGTAGGATGGTGGTGGTGATTTACTTTTCTTTTTGCTACTACTTCCGGTAAATTTGCGCATCAGGCTCATACCTCCACCACCACTGCTGCCTCCACTGCTGCTCCCTCGGTCTTTGGAGTTCTTCTGAAAGTTGGGTGATTGTCTGTTTGGTAAATTGGAGGGTTACTGATTCCTCCAAACTAAGCTATGTCAGGAAACTTAATTAAGGGGGTGTGGGAGTAGGGGACAGGCTTTGGGGGGGTGCGGGGAAAAGGGGACAGGCTTGGGGTGGGTAGAAAGCCTGTCCCCCTATTCCCACAACCCCCTAACCCCACAAAACCCCTCCAAGCCTGTCCCCCCTACTCCTGCACCCCCCAAAAACCTCAAGCCTGTCCCCCTATTCCCACACCCCCTTAAGTGTTATTTCAGGGTAATTCTCTTTTTGGTCAATTGGGAGGGCTACTGATTCTTCCAAACTATGCCAAGAAACTAAAGTGAGTGACTCTGAACCCATGAGTTGATACACTCTCCTCTCTTTTTATGCAAGTTTATATTATGTGAATTTGAAATAGTGCATATCATGAAAAAAATTAAATAAATGCAATTTACACGAATTCTTAAAATAACACGAACATGGAGGTTCAATTTTCAAGTTAAAGTACCATTATTTCTTATGGAAATGTACAATTTATTTTATGCGAAATTCACTTTATGCGACACCTTCAGGAACCTAACCTGTAATAAAAAAAGAGCAGAGTGTATAATATTAGAGTATTAAAGAATTAACATACCCTGTCTGTTGCTTTGGTAGGTGTGCTGGCACCAGTCACTGTTGAGTTGGGTTCTCCAAGTGCTACATTAGGTGGAGGTGACACTGCATTGCTCACACCACTCACAGACCTCAACATACACACACACACAAAACACACATTAGTATACACTTTATAAATAACATACTGACAATCACCCACCCGTGTCAAAGCCCAACATATGAAGCATTACTGTACTGATTCTGGATGACAGCCCATCCAAATCCTCCACTGGTTCAAGATATGTGTGTGTGGGTGTCCTCAAGATAGTTTGGGTGGGCTGTCATCCAGAAACTGTTTGCTTTAAACCTTGGGCTTTGATTCAGGTGGACTAGTTATTATGATCCTCAATTATCATCATCATTAATATCCCATTTATTTCTCTTTTTTTTTTCCATGGGTGGGTAGGGAGGCTCTAGCACCAGTACAGGACCCCTGATAGGTAAGGGGTCCAGTTCCCAAGGCTATATAAACATTTAGTGAGGTCATTGTTAGAGAGTGTGGTCCCCAACCTTCACTCCCTCCCCCACCTGTACTGTAGTGGATACCAGGCTGATTGTATCATAGTAAGAATGGTGGGTGAGGTTATCTATTTATAGCCTTATAATTTGTTACTGAATTCACTACAGTAGGAGAATCTGAACCTCAAAATCATTGAATTAATAGCCAGTATATAAAACAGCACAGAGGGAGATTCTATTGTTGGTAAATTATGAAGATCTATGATTCCTTCAAACAAAGTGTGCCAAGATAAAGATCCCCTATTAGTACCATTGGTGGTGTCTGTTTTCCTGGTACAGTTTGAAGAAATTGATTGCCTTCCAATTTACCAACACTTAGCATTATTTATTTTTTACCTTTGTGTAGATGAGTATGAGTGAGGTGTAGGTGATGTAGCATGCCAGGAGAGTGATGTGGTATGTGCAGCAGAAGGGCGAAGACTGGGAGGACCTTCTACACTGGAACTGACAGACCTTGGTGGTAACTCAGGAGGTAATGATGCTGCTGATGTTGAGTTACTACTGCCACCACCAGACACTGGCCCTGGGAGTTCACACACACAAAACCATCATCATCATTATCAGCAGCAATATCCCATTTCCTGGGATTTTTCAAGGGGTGGAGGGCTCCAGAAAACAGAGATGAAAAATTAGAATAACAAAGTAAGGGACAGCACACATTGAAACACTGGGCAGAAACTGTAGTCGGGTATTTGAAATCAGAGTGTGCACAATGGGACGTAGGGCAGCACAGTGTGTGCTCTGATTTATAATAACTGCTTATAGTTTCTGGCCTGTGCTGCCTTGTGTCTCAATGTGTACTGAGCCTAAGGGACAGTAATACCTGGCAAGGTGGACAACATTTATATTTATTGCCTTTTTCAGTAGAGTACCACCATGAACCTCTCTGCTCAACTCACAAAAGTAAATTCAATTATATAATCTTTGTGGAAGGAGCCATTATAAGGACAGACTGTCAAGATAAAATTGGGTTGTCAGTCCCCACATACACTCCTCCAAAGAAAAATCTTTCCATTCCTGTCCCTCTTTCCTACATAAGCTCTCTCTCTCTCCAAGTATTTACCTTTTTTCAAAGAGTGGGGAGGCTCTAGTACCAGTGTAGGAACTCTGACAACCAAGGTGTCCAACTCACAGGCTATATGAACCTTTAATGTGCTCCCCCCCCAGCCCCAGCCCCCTGTATCATAACAGATACCAGGCTGACTGTACCATGCATGGCAAGAATGGTGTGTAATGGGGAACCCATTTCCCTACACCATGCTTCACACCCACAAACTCAATACCATAACTAAAACTCCAGACTATATCTACTGTATTATTATATACTAAGTTACAATTACTGTAGTCAAATTAACCTGCTGTGCAGTTTGGGCCATACATCATGCTAATATCATATCAAACTTAAGAAAGTAAATAAAAAGGATATTTATAATCAACTCTATAAAGCCAATTTAGTGCATCTCAGTTCAGCAGTAGCAAAGCAATTGTTACATTTAAGTACACAAGCAATCCACAATCCCTGGCCCACTTGAGTCAAAACCACACATCTGGAGTAGGTGGTTTCTAGATGACAGCCCACAACAAAGCCTCCATTGCTTCTAAATATGTGTGTGTGTGTGAAGCCTCATGATGGTTTGGGTGGGTTGTTGTCAAGAAACCGCCTACTGCTTCAGAAATTGGGCTTTGACTGAGGTGTGCCAGGTATTGTGGATTGTCGGTGTATATTACCACACATCCATATAAACACACATGAATGTGTGGCAAATATCTCAATAAGTATCCCAACCAGGAATCAAACCTGACTTTCATTATTAGGCCCAGTGCATATTGAGACACAGTACAATACAATGTGTGCTTTGATTTAAAATAACTGACTATAGTTTCTGCCTTGTCCTGTGCTGTCTTGTCTTGTGGTGTGTCTCAATGTGTGCTGGGCCTTAAGAGCCAGAAGCAAACCATCACTTCACAATTTGTTGTCATGATACATTAATTAAAGCAACAAGTGTTGTAACTAGAGTACAATATTGGTGTTCAATACCTGGTTAAGATACTCCTACATTATGACTGTATACACTGCCACCATAGAAGCTATAGTACAATAGAGTAAAGTACAGTAGGTGTGAGGGAAGATGGGGAGGGACCAGGGTTGTTGTTAGGAGTGAGAGTGTTAGTGGACTCACCGGGTGCCCCCGGGGAGAGGGGCCCGGGGTGGGGCCAGGAGTGAGTGGGGGAGAGAGTGGGGACCTGAGAGTGGACTGGAGTGTCCAGCAGGCTGATGTTCTCACCCCGGGACCCGTCGCCGCTCTGGCCGGGACGAGGTCGAGTATAGCTGACCACACCAGGGCTGGTACTGCTACTGTTGTCACTATTACTACGGCTCTGACCACACAGTCGTACTCCACGCTTTGCCAGGTATGCCTCCAGCATCTGAGGTCTAAACAAAAGGAAATTTCATCGTAACTTTATAAAGAATCATCATCAATATTCCATATTTCTTTTTTCCATGGGTGGGGCTGGCTCTAGTACCAGTACAAGACCCCTAACAGACAAGGGGTCCACTTCCCAGGCTATATAAACCTTTGATTGGATCATTGTTAGAGAGTGTAGTTCCCCCCCCCCCCCTGTATCATAGGGAATACCAGGCTGACTGTACCATGGTGTAAATGGTGGGGAAACTGATTCTGTCAAATCATTCTATGCAACAACAGGCCACCATTTTTTTGTCAATTTGGTCCTATTTCCTGGAATATTTTGGAGGAATCTAGGTGCTCCAATGTACAGTTGCCAAAAAAGGTACTGCGACAACTATTGATACAACATTAAACATATTAATGTCCATAGTTGTTTGTAGGGATTATAAGTATGTATTACACAAGGATATGTATATTTCCTTCTGTTATACATGCTTATAGTCCCTACAAATAGTTGTGGATATTACTATGGTTAAAGTTCTATCAATATTATGTCGCAATACCTTTTTTGGCAACTGTACCAACAGTATACTCTCCCTTTATGGGTTGGAATGCTAATTATATTACTGTACTGTAATTGTATTTTATTTAAAAGATACAGTTCACTGTGACAGTTTGATACTCACTTTGCCAGCTGTACATAGTTCCCTGGGAAGACTCCAGTGCGTTCAGTAGTGAGGCAACGTCCCTTAAACCAACCATCCTGACATTTCTCACTCACAGTGTAGATGTAACCTTTACGAAGCTCCAACTCATCACCTTTTCTTCCACGATATGAATACAGAGCCACGTAGCTTGTGTAAAAGAGAGTAAAATATAACATCCACATTATCATCAATATCCTCACTGTACTATTGTATGCAAGAATGGTGGGTGATGGTGAGGCCATTTCCTTATGCCTTCAATAAAAATATACCACAACATAACATCAGCTCCTGATTAAAAGGAACTGTGAGTGTAATAATAAGTACAAAATGCGTAGTTTACAGTACTTACAAAGTGGATGCTCTGGATTCAATGACCTGGTTGATGGCTGTTGTAAGAGACAGTAGTGTGGGTGACAAGAACGCTGATGTTGATGTCGATGAAGAAGATGGATGATGACCTCTTACTCTTGGAGAGCCTAATGTGTCAGTAGTGTTGGTAGTAGTGGTGGTGGTGGTGGTGGTAGTAGTAGTAGTAGTAGTAGTGGTGTTATTATTGGCAGTAGTGTTGGCAGGATGGTCCAAGGCAGTATTATTATCACCACCACCACTGGTTACCTCACCACTCAGCCTCACATCTACTACAGGGCCGGATGGGGCTGTGGGACCGCTGGAATTATCTTCACTGGGGCTTATGATCTCTATGGAATGTCTGGTGGGAGATTACATTTACTGTATCATTATAATATATTTTGTTGACATGAATATTTACAAATGTTACATATATACAGTCGTGGTCAATAATAATCATCCACATATGGGTATCACAAACAATTTACTGTCTAATGTTTTCACGTTCACATATGATGTTATTGTTTTAAGTAGTGTATAACTACTTGTATTAAATTAAGAGATGTTAGTTAACCTATTTATTGGAAAGTTTATCATCTAAGGAACAGAGGGAAGCTGTCAAACTCTTACATGAGTTATATTATATATATATATATATATATATATATATATATATATATATATATATATATATATATATATATATATATATATACAGTGGGCGCGGAAGAAATAGCCGCACCCCTTGTTCTGTCGTGATGATACCAGCAGAAGAGGAAAACAGTGAATTATCTCGTCTATATTATGTAGAAGTGTGAACGATATCAGGGGAAAAAGGGGGAGAAACCGGAAGTACCTCCTCTCACTGACCACACAGACAACTGGGAGCCTAAGTGGTGAGTAATAAGTGCTTTATGATGTTTCATCTCCCGCGCGTACACTAATCCCTAGAGATGCCAAATGGGACTTTTTTTTAACCTATCTTTTTACCCAATACTTTGCATTTAAAACTACAACGGCATTTTTTGTCAATGAAATAATGTTGTGTAGATCATCATAAGTTAACAATAATCCAGTCTTAAATGCCATGAAAAACGTGTGATATGAAATAAAAAAAAATACTTGGTAACTTCTAGTGTTCCAACCGATTTATTTCTCGTGCTATAGGATGACGTAACCCTGAAATATTCAAACAAAGCTGTCTGACAGTATGCCAAATAGAATTAAGGCTGTTTTGAAAGTGAAGGGTAATATGACAAAATATCAATAAAAACAAAATATAGCAGCACTTGTATTTTAATCTCTTTCATATACCTTAGATTCTTATATAGTGTAGATGTGACCAGAGAACAAGGGGTGCGGCTATTTCTTTCGCGCCCACTGTATATATATATATATATATATATATATATATATATATATATATATATATATATATATATATATATATTATATATATTATAGTTATGATTATATTTGACCACAACTGTAATACATGCATACCCAATCTTATGAGATGGTAATTATTATGGGGATAGTCCAGTGTTGGTAAATCTGGTGCAACTGATTCCCCCAAACTATTCCAAGCAACAGAACACCATTATATTTGTTCTTCTGGTCCTGTTCCTGATGTACTTTGGAGGAATCAAGGCACTCCAATGTACAGTTAGCTCCACTCCTGCGTTTTTCCTCTTTCGTTGCCAATGTTGGGCCAGTCAGAAATTCGAATCCCGGTCCACAAGTTAAAACATTCGAAACATTCATATCTTTCACTCTAAGGATATAAATGTTTCGAATTATTTAACTTGTGGACCGGGATTCGAATTTCTGACTGGCCCAACATTAGCAATGACAGGGGAGAAACGCAGGAGTGGAGCCAACTGTACTATAAGTGTAATACCTCCTTAATTAACTTATAAATGTGTTGCTTGGAGTAGTTTGGAGGAATGGATAGTTGCTCCAGATTTACCAACTTATTAATTATCATTTCATTATCATATAAAGTAATTCAGAGTTATAGTGATTTAAATAACTTGAAAACCTATAATAATTAATTAACTACCCTATTTATGAATTTTACAAATACTTTATATTGTACTTGATAAAATAATAGGAGTTAATTAAAAGGATATTTAATTGAAAGGATAGTGTGTGTGTGTGTGTTATTTATTACTATACACACTAATATGTGATTTATTTAGCCTGTATTAAAAGGATAGTGTGTGTGTGTGTGTGTGTGTGTGTGTGTGTGTGTGTGTGTGTGTGTGTGTGTGTGTGTGTGTGTGTGTGTGTGTGTGTGTGTGTGTGTGTGTGTGTGTGTGTGTGTGTGTGAGAGATCTTATATGTAGTGATGGTAAATCTGTAGCAACTTGATTCCTATAAACTATTCCAGGAAACAACACACCATTATGTTTGCTAATCTAATCCTGTTTCCTGGTATACTTTGGAGGAATCAAGGCACTCCAATAAACCTCAAAAAGTGTACTATATACCCATTAGAGGGCTAGTAAATCCTCCTAACTAATACCAACAAACAGTTCCTCCATTTAAGGTGGTGTGGGAATAGGGGGACAGGCTTGGGGGGTTTAAGGGGGTGCGGGAGTAGGGGAACAGGCTTGGGGGGGAACTGGGGGGGTGCGGGAATAAGGGGACAGGCTTGGGGTGGGTAGAAAGCCTGTCCCCCTATTCCCACACCCTCCTAACCCCCCCCCCCCAAGCCTGTCCCCCTATTCCCACACCCTCCTAACCCCCCCCCAAGCCTGTCCCCCTACTCCTGCACCCCCCAACCCCCCCCCCCAAGCCTGTCCCCCTATTCCCACACCCCCTTAATTTAACAACAAAACAATACACACGTCCCTCAATTTAAACGGAATAAATACTTTGTTTTTCACCAATATAATTATCATTGTTTTATTTATTACCAAACACACTAATAGGTGATTTATTTAGCCTGTATTAAAAGGATAGTGCTAACTTTGGTCATCTTATATGGAAAACCTAAAGCACCTGAGGATTGAGGTGAAGTGATGTGAGGTAGGGAGTGGTGTGAAGTGGTGATGTAAGTGTGAAGCAAGGGGAAGTGTGGGGTGAGGCAAGGGAAGTGTGGGGTGAGGCAGGGGAAGTGTGGGGTGAGGCAGGGGAGTGTGGGGTGAGGCAGGGGAGTGTGGGGTGAGGCAGGGGAAGTGTGGGGTGAGGCAAGGGAAGTGTGGGGTGAGGCAGGGGAAGTGTGGGGTGAGGCAAGGGAAGTGTGGGGTGAGGCAGGGGAAGTGTGGGGTGAGGCAGGGGAAGTGTGGGGTGAGGCAGGGGAAGTGTGGGGTGAGGCAGGGGAGTGTGGGGTGAGGTAGGGGAGTGTGGGGTGGGGCAGGGGAAGTGTGGGGTGAGGTAGGGGTGAGCTATAAAGGATATAAAGGGTAGCCTACCTGTGGGGCGAGGCAGGGGAGTGTGGGGGGCTGGGATTGAGGGTGCGTGGTGGGGCGGTGAAGCTGTGTCTCTTCTCTCTCTGGTGGCGGGTGTTGTTGGCCCCGCGCAGGAGGGGCGGGGCAGCCATAGGTGGGGTTGGAGGGGCCGGGCCAGGGGGGGAAGTGGAGGTGGGGGAGGTAAGGGAGGGGTCAGGGCTAGTCACCACAGATGAAGAAGAGGAAGAGGAGTCTAGCAGACTGGTACAAGATGAGGGTGGGGGGTTGGCTCCCCCACCCCCAACTTCACCCAGGATAAGAGGGGTAGGTGTTTCCCCTTCCATACTGGTGGGGGTAGGGGGAGCCAGGCGGGAAGGGCCCTGCTGCGCACTGTAATAATAACATTATAAGTAACAAAACTAGTAGCAACTTAACTTTCCCTATACCTGTATTAATTAAACCAATGTTATATAGTGTTATATATACAGGGTGTATAGATGGCCATAGGAATTATTAGACCCAGTACTGTACACATTAACACACAACAAGACACAAACTATACACAATGACATCCAAGGCAGAACAATGTGTGCTCTTATTTAAAATAAATTAGTACAGTTTGTAGCCTTCCTTGTGTCTCAATGTGTACTGTACTGGGCCATATACTGTACAGGCTATATGGCAAGAAAGGTTGTTCATTATTGTGGAAGTACTGTAATGAATGTACTGTAATAGATAGATAGATAGATACTGTAATGAATGGTCTACCAAGTGACTCACTCATTAGTTAAACAACAAATCTAATCACAAACATTTTGTATTGCAGTTACATAGTACAGTACAGTACAGTATTACATTATCTGTGTTGTCAACTGTCAAAAACAACAGTACTGTACACAAAGGGGTTTAACAGAATAAGGAAATGAATAACACAGCTAAATAGATATCTCTTTTAGCTATAACTTCATCATCTGTTTTGAATATATTATTGTTGTAAATATAATTATACAGGCCATTTTATAACCTATTTCATATACCAGAAAAAATGTGTAGCCTATATTAGGAAAAATGATGATTACTTGAGATACCACTAACTACTGTAGGCCTATAGGCTATGTATATATTATTATTATTATTATCAATACCGGTACCCCATTTTCCTCTTTTCAAGGGATGGGAAGGCCTGATTCAGCCCTACCCTGCCCTGACATGCCCAGCCCTGCCCTACCCTGCCCTGCCCAGCCCAGCCCTGCCCTGCCCTGCCCTGCCCTGCCCTGCCCTGCCCTGCCCTGCCCTGCCCTGCCCTGCCCTGCCCAGCCCAGCCCAGCCCAGCCTGGCCCTGTGCTGTTCTGTGACTCAATGGGCCATATTCAAGAACATTTGTAGTGGCATGGTACAGGTATGATGACTCCATAGACAAACATCAGAGCCATCATACCGGTACCACACCATCGTCAACACCATGAATGTTCTTGCATACGACCCAATGTAACACTGGGCCTTATTATACATGTAATAAATATGATGTACAAGAAGAATTAACCTGTAGGTGCTTTACTTACTTGAGGGAGAATTTCATTAATGTCTTGGCAGCTGCATTGAGGTCAACAAAGGAGAGTGGGAAGATGCCAATCCGTGCACCAAGCTTACCTTCAGCCCAGTTCTCATCCACTCGTCTTAACACCGTGATGATCTCACCCTGGTTAGTTAACAGGGGATACCTCTATAGTATTGGCAGTAAATCTGGAGTAACTGATTCCTCCTAATTATTTTAAGCAGTAAATCTGGAGTAACTGATTCCTCCCAATTATTTCAAGCAACAGGACACCATTAATGGGATACCTCTATAGTAGTGGCAGTAAATCTGGAGTAACTGATTCCTCCTAATTATTTCAAGCAACAGGACACAATTATTTTTGTTTATCAACTTCTGTTTCCCAGTATACTATTGGAGGAATCAAGGTACAGTTGCCAAAAAAGGTATTGCGACAACTATTGATAAAACATTAAATCTATTAATGTTTATAGTTGTTTGTAGGGAATATAAGTATGTATTACAGAAGGATATGTATATTTCCTTCTGTTATACATGCTTATAATCCATACATATAGTTGTGGATATTACTATGGTTAAAGTTTTATCAAGATTTGTCGCAATACCTTTTTTGGCAACTGTACAATGTACCAAAAGTACATTACTGTACCCCATTGATATTCTAAGATGAATATATCAACTAAACCACTTGAATATCAAACCTAATATACCCTAAGCCAACCCAACCCAATCTAACCCATCCCAACCTAACCCATCCTATCCTATCCTAACCTAACCTAAACCAACCCAACCTAACCTAACCTATCCTATCCTATCCTATCCTAACCTAAACCAACCCAACACAACCTATCCTATCCTAACCTAAACCAACCCAACACATCCCAACCTATCCTATCCTAACCTAAACCAACCCAACACAACCTAACCTAAACCTATCCTATCCTATCCTAACCTAAACCAACCCAACACAACCTAACCTATCCTATCATAACCTAAACCAACCCAACACAACCTAATCTATCCTATCCTATCCTAACCTAAACCAACCCAACCTAACCTATCCTATCCTAACCTAAACCAACCCAACACAACCTAACCTAGTACAGTATAGAATAAGTTTGTACTTTACCTTATTGAAAGTAAGGCAGTCTCTTTCTTCATCATTGGTCATTTTGAAGTCATACAGAGCTTTACACTGAGGGATGTGGCTTGGTAGTGGTGTAATTACCTGTAATAGATAGATATAGATAGATAGATATAAATAGATAGATAGATATAGATAGATAGATAGATAGATAGATAGATAGATAGATATAGATAGATAGATAGATATAGATAGATAGATAGATATAGATAGATATAGATAGATATAGATATAGATAGATATAGATATAGATAGATAGATAGATATAGATATAAATAGATAGATATAGATATAAATACTGTAGATAGATATAGATATAAATATATATATATATATATATAGATAGATAGATAGATAGATAGATCCCCGGACAACGTCGGGTATCGCTGCTAGTATATTAATAAACAGAAATTAATGATCACATTGTATGGTTGGCCACAGAAATTCATCTATACATCATACCAATACCACACCACCATTGTATTCAAGAATATCCATGGTGTTTACAATGATATACAGTAGTACCAATACGATGACTCCATATCCCACTAACCTGTACATACGACGCTGGGAAAAATCCTGTTTGATTATTAAGCTCTCCTTGGTACCAGTTACTATCAATCTTCTTTCGTAAGAGTATAACGTCTCCTTTTTTGAAGCTCAGATCCCTGTACAGAATAATAAGAATCATTATTATTATCATTACCATCAGTAACCTATATTATCATCATCATCATCATCAATATCCCATTTATTTCCATACACCACATCAGATATAGGCTACCTAACCTGATATAAATTATACATTACAGTACAACACATTACAAAAGTATACACTAATAACAATAATACAGTACAGTGGCTGCCAAATGTTATGGTGGTCTAATCTGCTGGTGTTGTCATTAATTAACATGTTCACTCACAATGCTGTAAAATATTCATAAAACATTAAAAATCAACAAACTACTGTATGTATCTTACTGGTTTTCTAATACTGTATTTGATTGTTTCCTTTTTTCTTTATAAGTTCCTACACTCACTAAGAGCAAGAGTAAGTAATATTTTGAAGATGCTCTTGAAGTAGCTCTTCCCATAGATTCAAGAGTGCAGTTTTTAACTTCTTGACTGAACTAGTAGTATTTACCTCTTAGTGTTTCCTCTTCATTATGGACCACAGATTTTCTATTGGGTTGAATCAAGTCAGTACTATTTAGAGGCCAGTCAAAGTAATCCAGAGCACATAATATATCAAACCATTCCGGCATTACTTTTTCTGTGACCGGCTACTATTTTGCATAAAAGTTTATGCCCAACATACAGTACAGTATATCAAAGCAAAATTCTAAATTGTGATGCAGGATGTCTTACAGTAAGTACCATTAACTGTCTATATAGAGTAACACCTTTCTTGAGAAATGCGAGGTTTCCAACTCCATAATACAGTAGTAAAAACATCCCTACACCATGAAAAAGTCAAGGTACAGTTGGACACAGGAATTCGAGGTATAGCCCAAGTGAAAGATGGTCAATTTCTCCCAATATCAAGTTCCTTAGTGCCAAATAGGAGACATCAGGGGCAGAAGTCAGTATTGAGGATGGTAATAAAAATAGATAATAGACACTGGTTACTCAAATGGGACAAGTATATTTCACTTGGGCTGTAGCACAATTCCTGTGTCCAACTGTACCTTACTATACCTACTGTACTCCATAATAGTAAAAACATCCCCACACCATGAGAGAGTTAAGGTACCTTACTATACTGAGGGTTATATCGGTCAGAGTGTCTGGGTCACCTCACTTTTGCTAAATTTGTTCCACTCACTCTAAAGACACTTTCATCCGACCACAATATACAGTACTTCTAAAGTTTGATAGCAATTACAAGTAGCTTTATAGCAGCACAACATGAAAACAGCCTGAGATTATGCAACACATAATGCTGCACACTTCTCACTCACACATTCCCCAGTACAAAAACATTTGTTTCTTTAAGTTTATACACTAAACCCAGCCCTATATAAGTTACATAATTATAAGGTTTATGTTCTGATGTGCCATCAAACAGTATATGACTGTACACTTGGAATAATATCCTCGTACAGTAATTATTACCAGAGAGTGGAAATAAACCTTGGACTCTCACAGCCATAAAACACATACTATTTAACTCATATACCCAAGAGCCCCCCGGGAGATGTTAACGGACTTTTCATGTTGCTATGTTTGCTATTTTTTATCTGGCTTGAGCTCCAGGGTAGAAAAATATTTGAAGGTTTATTAATTTGTAGGCGATCACATGGTGACTACTCCTGTGTACCACCACAACATTTGACACCCACTGTACTGTATTTACTTAACTATATATACACAGTACAGTACACAGTCAAATGACATCTAAGGAAATACTTACCCTGTTTCTTTCCTCTCATAATTATACAGAGCTTTGGCACACGGCTGGAGGGAGGTCTGAAAAAATAGACAGTATCATCATCATCATCATAATCATCATTAAACCCTATTTCCATTATTTTTGCTAATCTACAGTAGATCTGGTTTCTAAGCATATATATATATATATATAGTACAGTACTTTGTAAGAATGAAGGCACTCCAATAAACCCAAAGTGTATTAATGTACCCATTTAAGGGAGGGTGAGAATTGGGGGACAGGCTTGGAGGGGGTTTTGGGGTGCGGGAGTAAGGGGGCAGGCTTGGGGTGGGTGGGGGTGGGGGTAGAAAGCTTGTCCCCTATTCCCGCACCTCCCCTAACCCCCCCAAGCCTGTCTCCCTACTCCCACACACCCCAAAAACCCCCAAGCCTGTCTCCCTACTCCCTCACCCCCCAAAACCCCCAAGCCTGTCTCCCTACTCCCTCACCCCCCAAACCCCCCAAGCCTGTCCTCCTACTCCCTCACCCACTTAACAATAAATTATAAGGCCATATTACTATATATTAGGTACTACCAGACATTAACACCTTACACCCAGTTCACAATGAGACACACGTCACCTTAGAGTAGGGTAGGGTAGCGTAGGATAGGGTAGGGTAGGATAGGATAGGGTAGGTACGGTAGGGTAGGATGGGGTGAGGTGGGGTGGGGTGGGGTAGGATAGTTTAGGATAGGATAGGATGGGATGGGGTGGGGTGGGGTAGAATATTTTAGGATAGGATAGGATGGGGTAGGGTGTTATAGGGTAGGGTAGGATATTATAGGATAGGATAGGATAGGGCAACAAAAACACTTCTCTACATCTCAATAGGTCATATTCAAGAATATCCTTAGTGTTGACGATGGTATGGTATCAGTACGACGCCTCTATTATATTTCTATAGAGTCATTGTACTACTACCATGCCATCGTATACACCACCAATGTGTAATGAGTCTTATATAGAGTAAGATAATTATTAGTAAAGATGGAATACACACTCCTCTCTTTTTATGCGAGTTTAAATTATGCGAATTTGAAATAGTGCGTATCATGAAAAAAATGAAATAAATACAATTTACACAAACTCTTAAAATAACACGAACAAGGAGGCTCTATTTTCAAGTTATATACCATCATTTCTTATGGAAATGTACAATTTACTTTATGCAGAATTCACTTTAGGCGACCCCTTCAGGAACCTAACCTAGCATAAAAAAAGAGGAGAGTGTAATATTATTTTATTGGCTTACCGTACCGTACCTGTCTGTGGTGAGATATTGTTGGTGTAGGAGTGATGTGTTGTTGTTGTTGTTGAGATTGTGATGATGGTGATGAAGTCATACTGAACCCACTACTACCACTACCACTACCACTCACTGATGATGATGATATACTAACCCCACCAGACACTGACACATCTTGACCACCTCCCCCCCGACCCAACGATCCACCACCACCACCACCACCGTAACTACTACCCAAGGAGTCAGAGCCATAGGGTACACCACGCCCAACACCAACACCACCTCCTCTGTCGGAAGTAGTGAAGTAGGTATATGGTCGTGGGTAAGATGATGATGATGATGATAATAATGGTGGTGGTGGTGCTTGCGTTAAAGGCGGTCCGTCCATAACATGAGGGTTTAATCTGCCTAGTGGTTGTAGTGATGGTGGCCAGGGTAGTTGGTTATGAATGGTAGTGGTGGTAGTGGTAGTATTGGTACGTGGTGGAGCTGTCTTCATACTTTCTAAGATCCTCATTAATAATATGTTGGGTGGTAGTTCACTCAGAGGGACTTGTACTAACACTCGACATTCTGGACACCTCAGTTCCTGTACATATATATATACAATAGGTCATTATTTATCATTATTATTATATTCATTATCAATATTCCATCAGTTCCTGTACATATATATACAATAGGTCATTATCATCATTATTATTATCTTCATTATTTATCATTATTATTATCATCATCAATATTCCATTTCCCATTGTTGTCCATGAGTGTGAAGACTGTAAAATTATATATATAGTGTATATAGTGTAAAATGATATAGTACAGTATAGTGTATATAGTAAACAATATAATTAACGTTACCTTATGAGTTTGAACAATATCATCGAGGCAGCGACGGCAGAATGTGTGTTGACATGGAAGGGCTCGGGCCGTAGCATCAAACTGTTCCAGACAAACTGAACACTCCAGAGCATCACTGGGTAATAACTGATCCATACTGGTTACTGGTACTGGTTACTGGTAGACACACTTACTTACTCACACCTTCAACCAGCAGGCCCACACCCTCACTCACTCACTCATACCTACAGAATAATAATAGACATATTGTTATTATTAATTAAACTTAAACTTTATAATATAATATAATATATAATATAATATACCGTACTATCATCTTGTTAATGATTGCCTACATGGAAGGAGCATTATAATAAAGATATTATTATCATTATTTTAGATACAGTAGTTACAACAGAGTAAATAGTAAACTGGATAGTAACTACTGAGAAAATAGTAAACTGGATAGTAACTGGATAGTAAACTGGGTATCAGTTTGGCCTGGTTTGGTGCGGGTAATATGACCTGGATACAGTAGGTCCAGGTTAGGTTAAGTTTGGTTAGGTCAAGTAATGTCAACCTAATTCCCAAAATCCCAAAATATACCCAATCTTAGATATGAATCATCATACCTAGATAAATGGGTTAATATTGTAATTATATGTGGTGATGAACTACTGGTTTAGCTTTAAGTTAAATACAATCACCAATTACATTTATTACACACGAACATACTACATTATTCTAATGAAATATAGATACAGTTGCCAAAAAAGATATTGCGACAAATCTTGTTAGAACTTTAACCATAATAATATCCACAACTATTTGTAGGGATTATAAGCATGTATAACAGAAGAAAATATACATATCCTTCTGTAATACATACTTATAATCCCTACAAACAACTGTGGACATTAATATATTTAATGTTATACAGTATCAATAGTTGTCGCAATACCTTTTTTGGCAACTGTACATAAATTGTAAATATTTGCCGCGTGGAACTATTATGCAGATTTCCCCCAGAAAGTAACCACAGTCAGGGTTAGGTCAGGTTATGTTGTCTCATCAAAAATGAAATTATCCCAATTTAAAATAATTGAATTTCCCGCCCAACTGTGAAAACTTTCATCAGTGTGGTGTGGACTTAAAATTAGCCTTAAACATGGAAGTATCCCTGTATTTGGCAACACTGCACATGAAGGCGAAAAGCTGAGAGACCGCTAGGAAGGCCGCGCTCCCATTTCAAAGTATATACATATAGAAGTAAATACATACAAATAATATACAGTACATGTTTTTTATGTATTTCCATAAAATATGACAGTCTCCAAAATAAATTGGGAAAAGAAACAGTCAATTTTAGTTCCCAGAAAGTTTGAAAATCAAGAACACAGATAATTGCAATATTTACCGAAAAATACGGTAAATATCGAATGAATTACCGTTATTGAGCATGGTTTTTCTACCTTCATTACCCACTAACATTATTTAGACCATTCTAAGACAATTTTATTCTATGGTATTTCCTCTGTAAATGCCCTATTTCCAAGATAGGTCATATTTAAATGGGGCATTTTGAAATCAGCCTTACCTGACCTAACCTAACCTAACCTAACCTAGACCACATCAGACTACCGGGACTTAACATGGGCAGACTACCTGGACCTAACCTAACCTAGACCGCATCAGACTACCGGGACTTAACCTGGCCAGACTACCTGGGCAGACTAATGGGACCTAACCTGGGCAAACTACTGGGAAATAATCATGATAAAGTACAGGAAATGACCGGGGCAAAATAGGGTAAATTTTTACAAGTTGCCACAACAGGATTTCACTGGAAAAATATATATTTCCTACAAGGATTTAGTGTGACTACCGGGACCTAACTGGTGCAGACTACCGGGACCTAACCTGGGCAAACTACCGGGACCTAAGCAGGAAAAAATATGCAGTAGAAATTAGTCAGACCTCACCTGACCTGACCTAACCTAATCTGGACTGGGACACACTACCAGGACCTAACCTAATCTAGACTGGGACACACTACCGGGACCTAACTTGGGCAGACTACCGGGACCTAACTATAAGAGGTAACTACTGTTATGCAGCATTTGCAAAAGAAATGGTATATAGAAAAGTTGTTTGTAATAGTGAAATATAAATACTGGTAATAGTAAAATTTTCGAAATGGAGTTGTGGCAACTTGTAAAAATATTCCCAAAATAGTGGGAACCAGCCGGATCTGGCAACACTGCTACAAAACAGTAATTCTTTCAATAAATACCAAAAATATTATAGATAATAAAATCATGATATAAATTATTGAATAATGATTATAGAAAAATTATCACAATACCAATAAAGTAAATATTTACCAAATATTTCACCCAAACAAAATAATGCAATATGACCTGACCAAGTATTATACATAATTATATACAGACTACGTATATCCTGACCTGACCTGACCTGACCTGACCCGGCACCAACCTAACATTATTATAATACCTAACTAACGTTAACCTAGACGTGTTCTTCATTATAATATTCACTGGGTAAATATTAAAATGGTAATTATATACAAATTCAGCCTAATATTAGGTTAATGTTTTATTAATAATATAGTAAGTTGTTATTGTCAACAACAAGACGAGTGATGGCATCATATAATATTATATTATTATTAATATTATTATTAATAATATATATACATACATTACAATATTAAAGAGTTCATATTATTATTATATACTATATTTAATATATTATTAATATATACTTGCCAAGAGATATAATTAAAACAGGTTAGACGCCCTTCTCTCTTCAACTCTCACATTCTGGTTCCAATAATACATTCTCATAATTTACACCATTCACCTTATTTTCCTTAATTAAAATTAAAGATAAATCATCTTATGGACCATTATACATACTGGTAATATTTAGAACAGAGGTTATATACGTAAAGCAAGTAAATCATTGGTTTATTTATGGTATTTTAGAAGAGGATGTTGTGTTTACTTCCAGGCATCACTACCATTTATAAAGTAATTACCTTAAAACAAGTAATACAAACCCTTATTTGGGGAAATTTCAAGGCCACCACAAATTGTAAGGTAATTTTTACTTCTGAGGAAATAATGTGTAGAAAAGTACAAAATACAACAATATACTTTTAATTAAGATAAATAATAATTGGTATATGATTTTTTTAAGCCAGTTTCATAATTATGTTGTACTTATGAAGCCCGGCCTGCAGTTTCTCATGTTATTATGAAGCCAGCAGAGGTTTCTTATGTTCTTATGAAGCCTTTATAGTTTCTTGATAATTAATTAATTATGTTGTTATGAAGTTAATTGTGCTGTCTAACATGGAAGTGATTGCATAGAAGGAGAGTGTAAGAAGGCTGAGAGGATACAAGACTGGCAAGGAAGGTTTATTGTATGTGGAACATTAGAAACGGCAAATGGGGAAAGAAGTGTGAGAGAATGGTATATGTGAATGGTATGGTAGTTAGAGGAATTACGCATGAGTGGAAAATAATGAGCAGGAATAGAGAGGGGCTAGACTAGGATGCAAGAAAGTGGAAAAGTCAGATTGACAAAAAAGTGAAATGCCTTGGGCTAAGAAAGTGGAAAAATGATATGGTCCAAAAGGAAATCTGGTATGGTATAAGAAGAAAGAATGTCCAGAGTATGTGTGAAGTGGTAGGCCCTATGTGGGAAGTCTGGGTGGTGATCTACTTTTTCATTAGTCTCTTTGGAGCCAGAGCTCAATGTATGGAGGTGAATGCAAGAAGTTATATAGATGGTGTGAATCCTGAAGCAAGGTATGACACAGCAGAGGATGAAACTGTACAACATGTGATACTGGGGATTTGAGAGACAGAACAAAGATAATGCACAACATCTTGACTGAAATGGGATGTGATGGAATGGAATTAACAGGGAGATAATGGATGGTATTACTGCTAGATTTGTGTGAGCATACCACAGATGATATGATCAATTGGTGCTGTGAAAGAATTCTTGGAGAAAATTTGGTATGCAAGAAGTAGAAAGTGAATAGATATGCGTGGTATTTTTTTTTTTTTTCTGATTTCTATTTACAGGAGCTGCCGATACAAAGACCAACCCTGGAATAAACACCGGGGTAGGCTACCTGTAACAGCAAGTGTACAGTTGCCAAAAAAGGTATTGCGACAACTATTGATACAACATTAAATATATTAATGTCCATAGTTGTTTGTAGGGATATATATAAGTATGTATTACAGAAGGATATGTATATTTCCTTCTGTAATACATGCTTATAGTCCATACTAGACCTTATATAGGGTCTCTAGTCCATACAAATAGTTGTGGATATTACTAGGGTTAAAGTTCTATCAAGATTTGTCGCAATACCTTTTTTGGCAACTGTAGGCCTACATATATATATGCTGGCCATAGTGCCTGCAGCCAATGTACAGTCACAATCAAATATCCACCCACACTTTCCTTACATCGTAGTAAATATATTGGTAATAAAGAACATCACATGTATGATTTTTCCTCATAATAATAATTGAGGGTGTTGAGTTGACGTAAGGTTTTGTATGATTATATTTTGATATGATACTAATTTATTTGTATGATGGAAGGAAAGTGTCGGTAGTTATTTGATTGTCAGGTATAGTAACTGTCTACAATGATCCCCTTATTAATGTTAATACAATATCATCCCATCGCATCTGTTCATAAAATAGATACATAATAGACAGATAGATGAGATATACGGCCTAGTTTCAGTTTAAGGTAATTTACATAGGTAATCATTTTGAAGATGTTGCAGGTTAGGGAATGGAAAAGGATCAAAATTGCCAATTATGGAAAATTTTCCCTAGACATGGAGAATTAGAGGTACCTATGGGAAAATTATATAAAGATTGTCCAAGAGTACCAGACGAAATATCAATAAAGAATTTGTGAGGTAAAAAGGGAAATTCTGATGTTGAAGTTGGGTAAATTTCGTTAAGGAGATTACTTTACTTAGTACTTTGACAACACTGAAGGAAATGGATTGGATTGGAGGGGCAGCTGCCGTCACTCATAAGTCATAACACACATTACATATTATACTCTGGTTGTTATATTCAGTTTATTTCTAAATTGGGTTGGGTTGGAAAACATGTGTGAACTTTGAAGGAGAGGATGGATTGGATGCTGCTGTCATTCATACACACACATACGTAAACATAACACAATTAATTATAACATACATATGTTACACATAAAACATAAACACATACACATTATACATGCACATCTTGTTATATTCAGCTTCTTTCTGTTGTTAGACTTATATTGGGTTGGGTTGGAGGATATGTGACAACTCTGAAGGATTCTTTCATAATTAGGCCAAATCAATTTTTTTCCTTTATCATGTAACGTTAGGCCTATTTACATAATATAGCTAAATTATTATCCTTTTCTTGAACTAGCTTTATACAGTATTAAATGGCCAAAACATTCATTTTATTAAGCTATCTTTATACTACATAACATACATAACTAGGTAGGCCTACTGTACTACAAGTTTGGGCTTCATTAAATTGAATGAAATATCTAAGAAGTAAACATGACATTTGTTATGTTATTTCCAAGATGAATTAAGTAAGCATTCATCCTTTTTCTCATTTATAAGAGTTATTAAATTTGATGGATAAAGTTTCTAAGTATGGTACTCCTTGTAATGTATTTTAATGAGAGTAAACAAACATGTACAGTTGCCAAAAAAGGTATTGTGACAAATCTTGATAGAACTTTAACCCTAGTAATATCCACAACTATTTGTAGGGACTATAAGCATGTATAACAGAAGGAAATATACATATCCTTCTGTAATACATACTTATAATATAGCATGTATAACAGAAGGAAATATTCATATCCTTCTGTAATACATACTTATATTCCCTACAAACCACTATAAACATTAATATATTTAATGTTGTATCAATAGTTGTCACAATGCCTTTTTTGGCAACTGTACAGTCATACAGTATGTACTAAATACATTACCATCATATCATAATGGGACTTATAACAGTACAATAAGCCATAGACAAGAAGATCCTTGGTGTTAATGATGGTATGGTATGGTATGGTACTGGTACTGGTATGGTATGGTATGGTACTGTCCTTTGTTTATGAAAATTATCATAAGGGTGTGTGGGAATAGGGGGAAAGGCTTGGGGGGTGCAGGAGTAGGGGGACAGGCTTGAGGAGGTTTTGTGGGGTTAGGGGGGTGCGGGAATAGGGGGACAGGCTTTCTATCCCCCCAAGCCTGTCCCCCTATTCCCGCACCCCCCATTCCCCCCCCCCCCCCCCCAAGCCTTTCCCCTTCTCCCACACCACCTTAATGATAAACCAAAATTTACTGTGACCTAATATTGTATAATTTTACTTTATAATATACAGTATTGTATAGCCTAGTAATTCCAGTCACATTTTAGAAAGCTCATTATTTAAATACTGTAAATTAATAATACATTATCACAGATGTACATTGCCTGGCTACATTCTTTCTGGCAATATATTTTTTTCCTGTATTAAAAAAAGCTGGCTCAGAATTCTTTCGTGATCGGAATTTTTAACAAATTTAATTCAATGATACTACTACTACTACTACTACTACTACTACTACTACTACTACTACTACTACTATTACTATTATTACTACTACTACTATTATTACTACTACTACTATTATTACTACTACTATTATTACTACTACTACTACTACTACTACTACTACTACTACTACTACTACTACGTACTACTACTACTACTACTATTTCTACTACTACTACTACTACTACTACTACTACTATTTCTACTACTACTACTACTACTACTACTATTTCTACTACTACTACTACTACTACTACTACTACTACTACTACTACTACTACTACTATTTCTACTACTACTACTATTTCTACTACTACTACTACTACTACTACTACTACTACTACTACTACTACTACTACTACTACTACTACTACCACCGTACTACAATTAACTAATGATATTAATTCTAGAATTGAACATCTTTATTCCAGAAATGAAAAGCCTACTAGTAATGCAATTCATTTATGCAGAAATTAGTACCATATAAGCCAAAACTAGAGGACATTTGAAATACCAGTACAGGAGTGGACATTATTTGGTGGGTAAAGGTTTCACATTATTTTATATGCTGTACTATAATAAGAATAACTCTTATATGGTAATTTGTTACTGTACTATAGTCTGTTCAAAACTTTTGTTCCTTTTGGCCTCTTATGCTTAGATAGATAGAAATAGATAGATAGATAGATAGAAATAGCGATAGATAGCTAAATAGATAGATAGACAGATAGAAATAGCTAGATAGATAGAGGCTAGTGGAACACAAATTTTGAACAGACTATAGTTTTGTACTGTTGTTTGTAACTAACGTGGGTATCAGTTATCTAGTGGCAAGGCTCATTATTATCAATATCCCATTTCCCTTTTTTCCATGGGTGGGGCTGGCTCTAATATCAGTCCAGTTCCCAGGCTATATAAACCTTTAATGGGGTGTGGGAATAGGGGGACAGGCTTGGGGGGGTTAGGGGGTTGCAGGTTAGGGGGACATTCTTTCTACCCACCTCAAGCCTGTCCCCCTATTCCCACACACCCCCAGTCCCCCTCCAAGCCTGTCCCCTACTTCCACTCCCCCTTAATGGGGTCATTATTAGAGGGTGTAGTTCCCCTCCTCTGTATCATAGGTAACACCAGGTTGATATCTCTTCCTTATGCTCCATCATTGAGGATAATCAAATATCTGTATTATATTTCTAATAACTTTAGGGTTTATTCTTGACATTGCATTAATTAATTGGATGGGAACTGATAATAATTACATATTCAACTGGTGAAGCTTAGCAAATTAGTAGACATTTTCAATAGTTTGTAAGACACACACAGACTACAGGATAATGTACCAACTAATATAAAACCTACAGTATCTTGTTATGATTGTAGTGGCTTATCAACCAAACCAATTATTCCTTAAGAGTTTATGGGATAGTTTATTGGACCTTGGAAGAAGTTAACAATAGAAATAATATACTGTACTGTACAGAAAAGATTGACTAAGATAAGAAACATATATTTCTAAATGGCTGGATGATATGCCACCAAAGTTTTGTGTGTCGTTAGTAATACTATTTCTGCTCATGACAGTACAACATAGGTGGCAGGCATTCATTATTATATTTAGATATGACAGAGAATAAATACATCTTCATACCACTTAAATGAGATTGAATTGAGAATAATACTATTATAGTAAACCATAAAACCATGTAGTATCAGTTATGCAACATTGCAAAACATTTATATTACATCAGGAAACAAAAATCCATTGATTAAATATAGTTTATTTTGGATGATAAGAATGTACCATTTTGCCTTGTTTTACAAAATACATCTATTTTACAACAAAATCTACATGCATAACAAATATTTACAAGAATGCCTGCTTTCCTATGTTCAAAACCTTTATGGTACTTTTATACATGTAACCATAATATCTGACATTCTGAATGTAGAAGTAACTACATAGTAAACAATTTGTGGGCATTTCCCTCTAATTACACAGCAGTTGAAATGAGATTACATGCATTACACATGCTGTAATAATTGGCAAACATTTTGCTTCATAGTATGCAATTGCTGTACAGGTATGGTTGAAATATATGTACATATATACAAGACAAAAAGTTTATAAAAAGTACTGCACGACCTTCCCATGTCCAAAGAAAATTAACATTAAATTATTATTCAAATGCCCAGGAGGGTTCTAGATTAGTCATGTGTAACCTACTACAACTACAGAAAATCTGTGATAAACATACAAATTCCCCCCTAAAAAAAATCACATAAAAACTATAGATCTGGTCTCTAGTAGTCACACAAACTAAAATTGTAATATCTAGCTACTTTATATATAGTGTGCAACCAACTTCAGCTGTTGCCTTATCCATTTTATTTTTATTATATACTACTCAGATTTATTAGGTAACCGCATCATTGCATATTTGTCCTTGGAGAGTCAGTTCCCAAGACTGAGACCAACTCAACACTTCCTGTGGCATGTACTACCTCCTCCCTCATCATACAGGTTCTTCCAGATAGACTCATTTTAATCAATCCCTATGGTATAGGGCAAGGGAAATTGGAAATGAATTTCTGAGGGAAAACTTTCTATTCACTTGATGAAGCTTGAACTGGTGAAATAAAGCACCACCACCCAGGGTCTTACTTCACTGGACTACAATGCAGGTTTCAATAAATAGTTACACACTATTATTACCTGCGAGGTCAAGTGCACAAATTTGTAATCACCAGATACATAGTCTCTTTTAAGGACTCCTAAATATAATTCTCAAATATACACGAGACCATCAACAGCTGCTTTACATTCAATCTTTAATAGGTACTTAGCAGAAGACCCTAACATGACAGTTGCAGGAATGTTATGGAAAATTGCACACCACAACAAAATGATTAAGTCAACAAAAATAAAGTGATAAGAAATAATGTGTGGCCCCTCTTGACTACAAGACTTAATGTGAAAGCCTCAGTAATCAATCTCTGGATAAGGACTATCCCTTCCATCATCATCTTCAGGTGGTGGTTGTCTGTCTGTATCTCTACTTCTGTCATACCTAAATTGACCATCTCTATTCCTCTCATCTCTATTCCTACCATACCTCCTGTTTTTATTATGAAATCGGCTTGAATGTCCCTTCTCTCTCCCTGCCCTCATGTGCCAATCTCTGTCTCTGTTCCAATCTCTCCCTCTATCTCTGTCTCTCTCCCTCTCCCTGTCTCTATTGTTATTAATGTGCTGGCCCCAAGCCCTACCACCATAATTATTACCTCCTTCCCAACCATGTTCTGGAGGAAATCTGTCATGTCTCATGGGTTCATGTGGACCAGCAAAGCCAGAAGGACCATACCCAGATGAACCATGATCAGAAACAGGTGGAGCAAGTGGTGGTGGAGGTGGTGGTGGTGGCATAGGAGGACCACCATGTCTACTTCCTGACTGTTGACCAAACATTTCCATGGATGGTGAAGGTCCCATGAATGGTGGAGGAGGACATGACATGGGAGGCTGTGGATGCAGAGAACTATCTGGTACAATTATGGATGTAGGGGGATGAATAAAGCTTGGTTGTATGAAGGTTGGGGGAGGTACAGGTTGTGGGGGTTGGAATATAACCTCATCCCTTGATGTCTCAATGTGGGAAGATCTATTCCCACTTTCACAACTCTCCATTTCTAATGCTTTGGCCAACAGTTCCTCATCACTCATCTTACTTAGAGTTTTACCCTTGTCACTACTAGAGATAGAGGCTGCAGCCTGAACCTTGGCTAGCCTTGGGTCCCTCACACGTAAATCTACATCTTCCTCGACCTTTACTTCCTCTATTGGATTAACAATGTTTCCATCATTTGTACTCTTTAAAACTCTCAAGTCTACGTCTTTTTTAACGTCTTTATTAGACTTACCGGCATTATTTAATAAAGGTCTTAAATCAATATCTCCCTTACCTGATTTAGAGGCATTATTAGTGTTACCTTTCTTGTTAGAATCAACATCATGATATTTACCATAAGTCATTACAATTGGATCTGAAGTCAAGCTTAATCTTCTTTTAATTTCTTGTTCTTTTTGTTTAATCTCCATTTCCTTTTGCTTGATGTTATCTAATATTTCTTGTAAATTAGAAGGAATACTGATATTAGAAGGAATACTGATTTTAGAAGTGTCCAGTTTGAGTTGATCTCCACTATGAGGTGGTGTATGAGAACCAGAAGGACTATAAGGTTCATCTTCCTCATTACCAATAGTCTTCTGCATCTCACTCAGTTCCTTCTTATGTTCTTCAATCTGTCGGTTGAGTTCAGCTAACATGGACTCCTGATCCAGGGAAGTTTCTATAGAAGTATCTTCTGGAGGGCTATTTGGGTTGTCCTTACTAGATGGTGAATCCAATATAGATGAATCACCTTGGGTATGTTGCTTCTTACTTTGGCTTCCACCAGATCCACTCTTAGCACGACGCTTACGAGACGATGACGACTCTTGGAACTTAGAACTTGGAACTTCATTATTATCATCAGACTCCAAATCCTCTTCATCTTTAGCTGCCAAAGCAATGGCCTGGATATCCTCATCTGTAGGCAGTGGAGGAGTATAGCTACGTTCTCCAGTATCTGGGGAAATAAATCAGTGTTACAAGAATAATAACAATATCCACAGGGATAAAAATAGGAAAGTTTGGCAGGATTGGTTTCACACAATCCCTAGAAGCACAAATTAATAAGCCACTCCTTCATATAGTGCAAATACCATTAAAAGAAAATCACAGAACAAGAAATATTATCATCATAAAGACCCCAGTTTTTTTTCTCTTTCTTTTCAAAATGTTGTGAAACTCCAGGCCAGTAAACCATACACCATAAACCAATGGGTAAATATAATTGTCGGTGATAAGGCCCACACACACATTCACCCTCCCTTTCAATACTACAGTATTCTAAAAGTACGGTATGAAACTTAACTTCATTTACCATTTTCATTGCTGAAACATGTTGCAAGAATATATATAAATACAATGAACTGAATTTCATGCCTTCTACTTATAACTTTCATGTTTTTTCTCCAAGTTGTATTCCTTATTGCAATAATTATATTTTGCCTATTTTACAACATCTTGGTGCCACATACATGACTTTTATGGCCGGCTGTAGTTATTATTATTATATATTGTCAACAGTATTCCCATTCCTTGGTTCTAACAATTTACACCACTGATATATTTTACCTTCAACAACATTTATGAAATCATCGAGTTATGACTCTTAATCATTGTTTTGAGAAAAACTATTAAATTAACTTTCTTTCTGCTTTTAACAAACCATGCTACTACAATGACACTTTTAACAATTTAGTGTAATATTTTCACTACCTTTCATGATCTTTAAAACAAATAGATACAGATCATATAAATGGATCGATCACCCTCCAGTGAAATTATCAATTGAAGAGGTTAGCCATTTGTTATGATCTATATATAACCAGCCATTTATCCTTAGGACTCAATGTTAACATAATTTAAGCAATGAACAATTATTAGTATGGTATTAACATAAACAAATTTTAGTGTAGCATTTTCTAAATAAAAATATAATGTTTGGTCAAGGCCTCTCTCTAGCAAAGGGTTTTGAAATTCCTGAGATTTGATCAAGAACCAACCAATTGAAAATATGGCATATCAACAATACACTTTCCACTTGAATTTGTTAACCAAATCTTTAGTACTTAAAATTCTTACCAGTGAATGACTTACTAAGCATTCTCTTGTTTGGAAAATTTGCATACTTCCGACTATTAAAGCTGAGCCTTAAATAACACATGATCCTGAATATATGAAAGCATGCAAATAGTTTGTAACTACTGTACAATAAATAAATAAAGCGCTTCAAAGAAAAGAAAAAATGAAAGGAAGAATTTAGAAGAGTAGCGTGGCTATATTTTTTGTCTAGTTGATACCCACCTCTCTTCAAACACATGCTACTGTACATCTTCATAATAATTATTATGATCTATTCTTCATACTAGAAATGGTTTAGCACAATATATTTTTAGATCCTATTACTCAATTCCCTATCCAAGGCAAACCTTCTGATCAGGTTAAAAATGAATACTTTTATTACCATTAGCATAATTTTCAATGTCTTGCACAAGGCAGACAAACACTCAACAAATTTCAACCATGAAAATTAACCGAGTGCTAATAAGCAGTCAAGAATTTTAATGTTAGATTCCCTTATGCCTGGTCAATAATTATCTGATGGAAAATCAAGTTAAAATCCCTTATCTTTCTAATAAATCAGTTATGTTCCATTGTGGATGATGATTAATAAGGGGTCGTCTTTGGCTTTAAGGGAATAGTACAGTTTTGGTAAATATGGAGCAACTGGTTCTTTATAACTATTCCAAGCACCAGGTCACCATTATTTTTGTTCATTGGGTCCCGTTTCCTGGCATTTAGAGGAATCAATACACTCCAATATACCGAGTGTATTTGCCCTCCTTTAAGTTATTTTCACAAAATCACTACTATAGTCTTAGCCCATGATTTACCTTTCTCATAAAGCACTGAAATTGGTGCTAGAGAAATATGATCATGAGTCAATTATTTCCTTGGCTCACTAGACCTCTTCAATTAATATGACCATTGTTCTAATGCTTACCTCTGGTCCTCAGTACCCCTTCCTCTTTTTTCAGTCTCTTACTTATTACTTGTTTTCATCAGTGAACAAACCTTGTTGCCCGATAACATTGAAATTATATTGGTATAAAGATCTTCCTTGTTAGGTTTCACTCAACCTCAATGAGTAATTCACTATGTCTTCCTACCATGGATTACAATATAAACTCCTATAAGTATAAATACTTATCAGCTGATATTCTTTAGATGTTTCTAGATGAAGTAAACTGTGTTTACTTTCGAGAACAAATAGTACTGCTTTACTATAGACAGGTACCAACAAGATACAGTTGACAAAACTCAATTAATATTATCTGGAGACGTGTGTGTTTGAATAAGACTGGTTATATACATTACATTTGCTGTATCATATCAAATATTGACAATACAGTAGTACAAAATTCAAACTATATTAACTGTGGACACTTCAGTTGTTTACTTTGAATGCTTTAAGTACCTGTACAATACAAACAGTAATTCCTTTTCTTAGAAGCATCACTTCATGTCAACAAATGAATGTTACTTGTCTTAACAGCTTTCAATACACATACTGTACAGTACTCTAATGCACTTCTTGCTTATTTTCTATTCTTTTACAATTTTTTTTAAATCCTCTTCAAAATATATTGTTAAACACACAACACTTTGTGTATACGAGTGTGTCCTTCCCCAGAGCAGATTAGATCTATTATACTGTACAGTAAATTATTGGATATTAATAGTTTTGTACAGTGGCTTCAAATCTAAACACCATCATCATCAGTTTTCTTCTGTCTGCTATGAGTCAATTTACAAGAAATTTGTGTTTATTCATAAACATAATTAAATGGCATCCAAAGAGGTATATAAATATTCCACACTGGTATTCTAACCAAGAAACTTTCTTCATATAATAAATCTACTCAAGTGGTTCCAAAGCAAGACTAATAATGTACACTCAGAATTTATATACTGTACTGCAGTAATTAGATCATGCAATATAAACATGAACTAATGTGTAACATTACTGCTACTATCTTGTTTTCTGTTGTTGTTTGTGGTAAACTCAAAATTTTCCTGTAATTTCTTTGTGCTTGCCTTGCCTTGCCTTCCCTTCCCTCCTCTCTGTCTCCTTCTCCCTTGTAGTTATTGTACAGTAAAGGGTTTTTCTGGCCAAGCAAGTCTTTTCTTTCTCCTTTAAAAATTCAATTATTTCCATCAACATTCAAGCCTTTAAATATGTACATATGACTTTACAATGCCATAAATGATACAGATAACAAATATTCTTACACATCTACATGACCAAACAACCACAAACACACATACATTAAAAAAAATTAAGTTCTTTGAAATTGAACCAATTAGAAAAGCTATATTTTGTTATATGTATATCTATCTATCTATTGCCCGACGCCTCAATCCCCGAAGGGATGGCCACAAATGAATTGCCTCCATAAATGTATGTAAATATAATTTTCATTGCCAAAATTTAAAAAAATCTGAAACACATTGAAAAAAAATTATATATATATTGTAGAGGAATGTTTTAGTTTCCAAGTTCAAGTGTTGTGACCGGACACCTTTCAAATGTTGCTGCTCCACTGGTCATCTACTACAACGGAAAATATACTGGGATTAATTCATACAATACAGTATTAAAAAGTCACATTATAAGGAGCAAGAAATAGATAATATATAACTAGGAAGAGAGAAATTCAAGGATCCACTCACTCTTGGCTTCAACTATACTGTACATTCACCACAAAAAGTTCTTGTCAAAGCCCCCAAACTATACTGTATGTACACACTCAGAGAAACTTGTGTGTGTGTGTGTAGGGAGGGATTTACCAAGGTCTAGTTAGGGGAGAAAATACATCCAATAACACGGTGTTATAAATTGGATTAAGTTAAAAATGTCTGAGAGATGTGATAAATGTAAAGACTGAATTATGTATTGATGACACAACAAACTGGAATATAGGATTACAAGGAACCAACAAACAAAAATGACTTGAATACAGGGGGTGTGGGAGTAGGGGACAGGCTTGGTTTTTTTTTGGGGGGGGGTGTAGGACTAGGGGGACAGGCTTGGGGGGTTAGGGGGGTGCGGGAATAGGGGGACAGGTTTTCTACCCACCTCAAGCCTGTCTCCCTATTCCCCCACCCCCCAGTCCCCCCCCAACCCTGTCCCCTACTCCCACACCCCCTGACTGAAAACAAATGTGGTTCATACTATAAACACTTCAACTATAGGTAATGGAATATTTATAATGTGTCAATACACTGGAAAGATTAGGTTAGGTTCAGTAGAAGATACTTTTCACAACCGCTGTAATAATAAAATGGATATGAGTGTACCATGATTATCTATATGGAGAGCGTGTGTAATGGAAGATATGAATTTAATGGGAATAGAAGAACATATGGTACAAGATAGACAGATGTGGAGAGCAGTCATCGCCCGTCCAACACCATCCTAAATGGGAAAATACCCACGTTAAACCAAAATGATGATGATGATGTAGTTGACCCAAGGCTACAGAAGGACTAATACTATACTAATACTATACTATCCCAACACACAAGGTTGATGCAGTCTTCACGTAGATTAGTTTTGTCTCAACCTGTCATCTACAGCTTTAAGATGATGAGGATTACACTACTAATATCATATCGTATAATAAAACATCAGAGAAGTCTAAGTGGGAATTTGTCTATAACAGAATAAATGAATGTGTCAACAAGAGTGTGGGGAGAATTTGATAACTGTTAACCTTATTTGTAATGGGTTTAGACTAGTGAGTACTTCATTAATAAGGACTATATATATTGGCAATACAATCTCCTCTCTGATATGAAGGTGATCCTTGAAAATAATAATGACCACAAGGAACAATTACATCTCAATTATGTGTTATGAAAAAGTTTAAAGGTGTATTATCATTTGTCATGGAAACTTCATACTTTATAAAAAAATTATTTACCTATTGATACTAACTACCTAAATGACGACAAAATTCTAATAAAAACTCTTAAGACAGAGGTGATGTTCACACACGTTTAAACTTAACAGTGATTTATTTTAAATTGATCTAATAATTTCATTGACATATTGACATATTTCCAGATGTATTATACTTTTTAGCATCATATCTATTTAATTCTAGCATAGCAAACGATGTTTCTTTTATTTTTTTAAATTATATCCACGAAAATCTTTAGGCTATCTATTATAAAAAGTTTATAGAATGTAGCCATTATATGACAAGGCAACATATCAAGTTAATACTGTACAAGTTTAGTGTATTTAGAAAAAAACATATAAATCTGTCAACTATTGCTTAAGTATATGTTCTTCAATATATATGTTCTGTACTCAACACCTGACTATGTTCTTCAATATATATGTTCTGTACTCAACACCTGACTATGTTCTTCAATATATATGTACTGTACTCAACACCTGACTATGTTCTTCAATATAAATGTACTGTACAGTTTATACAATATTCTTATTGTCTCTTTGAATATAGAGTGTCATGTAGTTAGTACCCATTATTGGATTTCACTAAAGGTCCAATCAAAAGACTGGAACACCGTGCAATGTTTTTATTTAGTCAATATAATATTTTACTATGGGTGTAAAGAGACAATACTCTTAATACATAACCAAAGCACCATACAAATTAATAACAGAAGGCCTTACCTTTGATACTCCACTGGAGGCATTATCAAGATGATCATTCTCACCAACAAAATTAATAAATTCTGGCATATGTTATTGTTCCACTCTTGTCATTGAAAGTCTCTTTAAAACCAGGAGAAGCTATATATAACTTAATATTTAATACCACTGGACAAATGATTGGAACAACATTTAAAAGGGAGGAAGGGAAGGAGTGTTTGAAACAGCCAGGAAATATCTACAGAAAATATAACATAATATTAAAGGAATTTTGGCACAAACATCTCCTATTTATAATGTTCCTGGATGAAGCAGAGCATCACCAATACTGATACATTACATACATTCTTGTTTATATTCTGCTTAGCAGGTGCAAGGCAATATCAGGGAAGTAATAGCAAAACCAGATATAAAAAAAAAATGGTTTACAATTACAGTAAATGATAAAATTATCTGGTGTCATATGATAAACTGAAGGACCAGTTTTGGATCACTGACATCACAAAGTTGTAAGAACAAAATATGGAAACAGTACTTTAGTATTGAAAAATTTGCAATGGTAATGCCAATATATTTGTTAAGTATTTGATGATAGAGTAAACAAGTAAAACATAACTGACTTACACTGTTCTTAATTTTGTTGCAAAATATCATGTAAAATATAATATGGTAAAAGTCATGCAATATACTGTATATAACTTTATGCAGCATGAGTAATTTCACTGGAAAATAAGATTACATTAAAATTAAAAATAATTATTATAACTGAATTTTATATGGAAACACATGTTTGTAATGATGGATAAAAGAATGATTTCAGGATTGTACAGCAGTAACCTTGAATATTTATACATTAAGAAGGAAGAACAAACACACAGATGTGACTGAGGACATGGTGCTCCTTAAACAACAAAACTTAATACAATTATTCTAATATTTAAATGATTTTTGGCAGATGAAATTGGACTTAAAAGAATGGATTTTAATTCAAGTAAATGATGAAACAATTGATACAAGCAGAGTACTTACCTTACTTACAAAAGTAGTTTTTTATGACTGAACGATGAATGAAGTGTCCAATTAACAATATATATAGTACACACTCTTTTATAACAAAATGGTTTAGCCCAATAATAATAATAACATAAAATGAACAACTTACACATGAGGTTCTTACCTTGTCCAATTAACAATATAGTACACACTCTTTTATAACAAAATGGTTTAGCCCAATAATAATAACATAAATGAACAAACAACTTACACATGAGGTTCTTACCGTGTGTTTAGCCCAATAATAACAACATAAATGAACAAACAACTTACACATGAGGTTCTTACCGTGTGTCTTAACAGGTGGTGTTGGTCCGGACACAATGCTCCAGGTGCCAGTAAGATGGTCAAACACTCGTTTACTCTTGGCCCGTACAATGACCCCTATCAGCATGTGAGCACGCTGTTCCTCAAACCCAGGACCATCCAAGGGAAGCAGTACCTGAATATATGGTTATAAAGCACCTTAATATATGGTTATAAACTCACTTAGAATGTAGCACCTGAATATATGGTTATAAAGCACCTTAATATATGGTTATAAACTCAATTAGAATGTAGCACCTTAATATATGGTTATAAACTCCTTTAGAATGTAGCACCTTAATAATTATATGGTTATAAACTCCTTTAGAATGTAGCACCTTCATGGTTATAAACTCCTTTAGAATGTAGCACCTTAATATATGGTTATAAACTCCTTTAGAATGTAGCACCTTAATAATAAACTCCTTTAGAATGTAGCACCTTAATATATGGTTATAAACTCCTTTAGAATGTAGCACCATATTAATATATGGTTATAAACTTCTTTAGAATGTAGCACCTTAATACATGGAGTGTTTTCATTCCAAGGTAAATTACATGCTGTCCACAGACACTCAAACAGAAAGAAAAGGTAAAATGTATGAGAGCTTTGCATTTTGTGATCCAGAGCAATTGCCTCAAATTGTAACCCAGGCAATCCCATCTAGGATTGGGCTCTCTGAGGTAACCAGCAAGTTTTTCACTCATACCATTCCATTGATGGCAAAAGGTTGGCAGTCTTCCCTTTAACAATAAATTTATTCTCCCCTTACATGGGTAATATCAATATAGCTAAGGCTGCATCACAAATAGTAACATTAAACTTTTAATGTGAATTTTCTTTGCATTAAAATACTAGAAAAAGTGATGCAAATGTTTGGGGTAGAGGTTTCACTTGAAAACATTCTATCTCCATTTGTACTTACACTTCAAATCTTTGGGGGGGAAAGGGATGTGTAGCCTAAGGTTTACATTCTCCAAAAGTGATTTTACTCAAACTTTTGTAAGATGAAGTCAACTTCAGTTTGGGATCTTGAAAAACAATAATATCTATAATAAAAAGTAATAGAAAAAAACACGAGAAAATGAAAGGTAAATCAAAGCTTTACTGCTTGAAATAATAAAGAAACTATAAATTTAATATCAAGTTGTACTTACCATAATGCTTCATCTTTTTTCAAAATGTATATAAATAAGAGGAATAATTTGAACCTTTTCTGAAAGTCAATACAGTGTAGTGTAGGAGTGGCTGATGACAAAGTACAGTTGCCAAAAAAGGTATTGCGACAAATCTTGATAGAACTTTAACCCTAGTAATATCCACATCTATTTGTAGGGACTATAAGCATGTATAACAGAAGGAAATATACATATCCTTCTGTAATACAAACTTATAATATAGCATGTATAACAGAAGGAAATATACATATCCTTCTGTAATACAAACTTATAATCCCCACAAACAACTATGGACATTAATATATTCAATGTTGTATCAATAGTTGTCGCAATACCTTTTTTGGTAACTGTACATCTTTTCCTAATTCTACAAATTCATCCTCATCAGTAATTTCACTAAAAGCAGTCCACAGTATATGGAGGATGTAATAATTATTTTGCACTTTACTTTCTTTTCTTTTTTCAGTTAGATGGTGTGGAAAATACACTATTTTCTGTCTTTTATGTGATGTAATTGGATCATCCTGGTTACTGGTGTCACTATCACTCTTTACTAGGTAGTATATGATTATGTTTGAGTACCTTGGAAGGACCTCCAAACCCATGGAGCTCTGTCTGACATGACATGATATAACTAACAGATGCATACACAGTTACTGACCAAACGTGTCAAAAATAATAAGATAAAGGAATGAACTGACAAGTGAAGGTCACTCACCAAGCATAAGCAAGTATTAGCAGGAAAGATAAGCACAATAATTTTGAAACATATTGTGTATTCTAGAAGACTTAAGGTAAGGTTAACATTAAGGGTAGGTAACATGGCAGGTAAAGGTAACATTAATAGTCACCAGTCTTATCCTCTATAATGCATTTTTATAAAGTTTTTCCTCACCTTTTTCAAAATAAGTTATTGGTTTTCATTAATTTTCATTCCCAGTTCTTTATAATATTTATATTGTTCTCTCTCATTTACCATTTGACACATCCCTCACTCTCAACTTTTCTCTTCATTTTTGCTCTGAATTTACAAAAGTAGTTCTAATTAAATAAAATAACATTATTTGGCATTAGGATCAGTGTTATTGCTACAAGACAATGTAGAATAAGAGGTGCACTACATACCTGAGGAATGGGTTGATGGGAAGCCAATGGTACTACGTAGAAATCCTTTACAGACTTCCCACAGTTACCAATAACAGCATATCTGTCATTATAAACACATAGAAGTCATTCAAGAAAGCTGCAAGCTAATCAATATAATTTTAATGATGTTTCACCTACAGCAAAGGGTAGGTAACCTTTTTAGGACAGGGAGCTGTATATACCTTTTTGAAGCATGTCACCAACTGCAGTGACAAACGAACATCCTAAAGTGGCTTTGTACAGTTGCCAAAAAAGGTACTGCGACAACTATTGATACAACATTAAATATATCAATATCCATAGTTGTTTGTATGGATTATAAGTATATATTACAGAAGGATGTTTATATTTCCTTCTGTTATACATGCTTATAGTTCATATACTAATAGTTGTGGATATTACTATGGTTAAAGTTCTATCAAGATTTGTCGCAATACCTTTTTTGGCAACTGTACAAGAAATTTATTGAAAATACATACAAATTAGTCACATATCAAAGTGAGATGGTTGTGTGACTTTGTATACGAATTTTGTAGGAAAACATACAAATGTTAATGTCCAACTGTATTCGAGAATAATGTATGAATAATTAAACCCAGATCTGAGCTATAAGTTTGGAGTATAAGTTAATTAAGCCATTGAAATAGGTCAGTCGGCTTGTAACACATTGGAGCAGTGTAAAACTAAGGTAATTATCAATTCTTTCTTTTCTTTCTATAGCTCTGACGCCTCGTTCCCTCCGGGAACTCCCCCAAAGGGGGTGGCCACATGTGTTTAACAATGAAATAATCTTCCTTATATGATTTGCTAAATATATTTATATATATGTATGTATGTTTCCCCAATAAAGTTAATGAAGTCATATCTATATATGTACACCAAGATATATGGATGGTGATCTGCAGTAAATAACAGCCTTTTAAAACATTATGTTAATTTTATCATTTTTCATGCAATCCAAGTAGATGAGTTAGTACTTACCGTTTCTTTGAAGACAAATATGAATAAAGGGCAATATATGACACCTTCTCCTGCTCATTGGCTGGTTGGAACCTCACCACAAGAATCTCCTGTAAAGTTAACATTCACCATCAAACAAAGTCCCACCATGAATTTTATTAACCCATTTTACACAGGACTCATTGTCATCCATGAACATACCACCAGTACTGGGAGCATGTAAAGCAAACTATATAATTTCTGTATCTTCATTCAGTGAATAGTTTGTATACGGTACTATATGTCAACAGATTTCACTTTCTCACCTTGGAGCCACTTTTCTTCATTTGAGCAATATAGCTCCAGACAGTCTCAGGTGCAATACGTCCTACAACATCAATGGAGGCTGGCACATCATTAGGTAAGAACCTTGCCTTCCCCGATACCTGACAATACAAAATAAGACAGTCAATCAGGGGTAGGAAACTTTAACCTATGAAAATAAGTCTTAGGTTTAGTATAATAACTATACTAATTGTACTTCTAAATCAATTGTTCTAAATGGTGGATCCTTAATACCTTTGACTTTACCCCCATGGGTGGAAGGACAAATGACAAAGCAGCATACATAGTATTTGTTAAATATTGGTCAAAATAAACCTTAATAATCTAGTGGTAACCCTGTGAGTAAAAACAGCACATCATAGTGCATTATCCTACACATACCTAATCTGATTCTGGAGATGGATAGACAAGCCTCCAGTAAAATAGTTATTATTGATCTGTCTTGGTCAGGTAAAGAGGGGAGTTTCCTTGAGGGAACTACGTATTATATAAAGAACGAACAAAATCTCACTTAATATCTATATATATAAAACACTCCGTCTGTCTGTGTGTCTGTTTAGCCGCTATGCACGGCCGCATTGTTTGACCTAGAGTGAACATGGACTCCTTCCACCCTCCTAATAAGTTCACATAAAAATAATTAGAGGAAATTTATTGACAAAACCACATGTAGGATCTTCACCCGGACAACGTTGGGTATCGCTGCTAGTTATTAATATAAAAATAATTAGAGTACTGATGTCTCACCTCAAAGGCTGATGCATTAAACTTGGCCACATCTGGCATGTGTACAATGCCCTTCCATACACTGACTGGGTCTGGAGAAACTGCCATAAGAGTATTATTACGATTGGAAGGGCTGAGAGGAGGAGGTGTCAGTCTATCTGGATCCTGGTCATCATCATCCTTAATGTTAATGAGAGGTGGTGTGGTGGAGATAGGTAGTGGTGGAGTTAATGGAGTAGTTATAGTAGATGACTGGTACGGATGAGGTGGTGTGGCTGGAGTATAATCATCATCATCATCATCATCATCATCATCATTAAAGTTTTCTGGGAGAGGTGTGTGACCAGGGGAGTCAAAGGTATTTGGGAGAGGAGGTAGAACAGGACTATCACCTTCAGGTAATGGTGGTGGTGGTGTATTGGGTATATCTGGAGGTAATGGAGGTGTACTGGGGTAATGAGTAGGTAAAGGTGGTATTCTGGGAGAATATTTAACAATGTCACTAGGAAGGAGAGGGATATATTCAGGAGGGGATGAAGGGAGAGGTGGGGGACCAGTAGGACTCAGAGGATAGTCTGGTGGTAGAAGTATTCCACTTTCTCTGGATGGAGGTGTTGTGTCCTTCATTTCTGACCACTCGGGACTTCTGTAAGGTAACACATTTCATTTTTAGTTTAAAGAGAGAGTATACTTTTGGTACATTGGAGTGCCTTTATTCCTCCAAAGTATGCCAGGAAACAGGACCAGATGAACAAAAATAATGGTGTTCTGTTGCTTGAAAAAGTTTGGAGGAATCATTATCACCAAAAATATCCAAACTCTACCCTCCCCTTAATCCTTAACCCATGACATAATTCAACACCACCAATAAGTGTTGGCGGTGACAACATAAGTCAACAGTGAAGAGTTTAAATTTGTGTTCTCCCTAACATGTTTGTTTAGCCTCCCAATAGATTGTGTGTGTGTGTCTAGGGACCCGTAACAAGTCATGACAGACACTAACAGTTAAAGGTTTATACTTCAATATCATGCATCATTTATACATGTAGTCTAAGTGGTTTATATGCTATTATCTGTCAAAATGTATTGTTTACATCATGATCACGAGGCAGGAAAAAGGCCCCCATCCTTAGAGGGTTAATACATGGTTACCAAGATGATATTTTTCTTTCACTAACACCAGATTGTTATTCTTCCCTGTAGAAATAATATACCTCTAACCATATTCATCTGCACTTCTGTCTCCACTGGTATTTTCAGCTGTAGAAATAATATACCTCTAACCATATTCATCTGTACTTCTGTCTCCACTCTTATTTTCAGCTATAACTCAGGATAAGTTTTTGAACTTTCACCAAAGTAAAAAAAAATTCTTAAGACATTTCAAGAACTTGCATTTAAACACCAGAATAGGTAATAGAGAGTCTACTATTTCAAATAACGATTAGTCCTCTAGGGCTCAAGTATTATGCCAGTTATGATTCTATTTAACTATCTATCTATACCTCTCTCCAGGAACTCTCCCCAAGGGGATGGCCACGGCAGAAGTATCTCCAGTTTTCCCCGTTCCAACACTCCCTCCTCACTTGGGTAAACCCTACTCTCTCCCTTACAGACTCTTCCACTCTGTTCTGCCTTCTAACCGGGGGTCTGCCTCTCACACCAAGTCCCACAACATTACTTTCATACACCTTTACAAACTCCTCACCCGTTATGATTCAACTCCAACTGTATATCTCCAATAAGTTCAGGTTTAATTAGAAATGATCAAATTATTAAATACAAAACAAACAATTACTATGAGAGAAATCCATCTTACCCCATGACTGTTGATGAAGGTTCAGCATCTTTTGGCTGGACATCAGGCAATGGAGAAGGATCAAACACAACATCTTCACTTGTGCTCACTTCCTCCTTTTGTTGACGTTCCTCTTCCTTTCTCCTGTCCTTCTCACTGTCTCTCCGTTTTTTATCCTCACTGTGTCTCCGCCTGAAGTCTCCTGTTGATGACTTCCTGTCCTTGTCTTCCCTTGAGTCTCTACGGTTTCTACTGTCTCTGTGTCTCTTTTCTCGGTCTCCATCCTTGGAATCTCTTCTATCTCGCCTCTCTTCCTTATAGTCTCTGCTGTCACTACTACTTTTATGACGTTCTCGGTCTTTGCTGGAACTGTGTTTCTCCCTGCCTTTATCTCTGTGCCTTTCTTTATGATTGTCTTTACTCTTTTCCTTGCCCCTGTCTCTATTTCTGTCTTTATCCCTGTGGTGGTCTTTACTACGGTGTCTGTGCCTTTCTCTGTCTGATGAATCTCTTCTATCCCTCCTGTCTCTGTCAGAAGAATTCTTCCTCTCTTTTACTCTTGACTCATCATATTTACTCTCTTTGGTTTCCTTACTGTGTTTGGGCTGAGACTTTTCTTTGTACAATTTCTGGAAAAAAGAAAAAACAATTTTATATATTGTATATATATATGCAAAATATCCACAGGAGAAAGGAAACAGGAATAATAAGTACTTTCATATATTACATCTTCAGCCAGAATTCTGTCTGAAGAAGTAATATACAAAGTACTAACTGTTCCTGTTTCCTTTCTCCTGTGAATATTTTACATACATGGTGTAGTTGAAGTTACTGCATATTGTATCCAATATATATATATATATTAGAAAATATTCAGAAAATATATGACAATCGAAGCACGTCCTTCATTCAATCCAAATATTGATTGACATTTTGTTACTTGAAGGATACTGTCCATAAGGACTGGCGAAGATTACAACCTTCTCTACCTCATCTAGGAGGGTTCTATCTATTATAAATATATTGACTATCATTTTTGATATGTTAAAATACCAAGGAGATCAAGTCCACATTATGTTCTCAAAAGCTAGATGCAAAAGCTAATTATTGCAGAATGAAATGAATTTATCATTTATTAGTTTATAATTGCCTTCAATAAACAGAAAATGGCTGCCGGAGTGTGTTAAGGTTGTAACTTACTGTATCTGAGGGTAAATCTGCGGACTCCTGTCCAGTACAAATCTTACACCTCTGGTCATATATATGACTGTGATGGTTTGCTGTGGTGTCATTTAACAAGTCCATTAGAGGGTCAGCTGGCAGTGAGTTCAAGGTCTCAGGAGCTGTGAATAAATATATATTAATTGTGCACAAAACAAGTAATGTATATACTAACAAGAACAAGAAGACAGTGAGGCTTAGAGTAATAGAACTAACTGTAGTAGGACTGTGAAAATAATTAACATTAAACAATCTCAATATTAGCACTCACAATCATACAGTAAAAATATTCCACTTTATCCACCCTTCTTACCTTTTTCCTTGTCCTTAATAAAGTCATCTTTATCAATTTCTATTTCACCCTTGTGTGACTTCATGATGTATTGGTTGCCGAGAGCGATCATGTCCAACTCATACTTTTCAATAGCCTGCAACTCCTGTCAACAATTGATGAGATAAAGAAAACATGTTAATGTATCAAAATGTTTTTGAGCATATATAGCAATAAATATATATATACTATTAGGTCTCCTCCAATATTGTAAACAGATAAGAAATATGTTTTTGAAATTGAAAGTTTATCCTTACATATTCTCATTAGAAAAGTGGTAAGGTAATTGTAACTGACCCTTATACACATCTCATTCACCAGGCAAAATCAGTCTCATTTTTCATAAGTATCACACACTTAAATGTAATATTTACCCAATATAATTCCTTAGATCTGTTGAAACTTTGTGTATCCAAGATCATACTAGTTATAGTCTGTTCAAAATTTGTGTTCCACTATAGCCTCTATCTATCTAGCTATTTCTATCTGTCTATCTATCACTATTTCTATCTATCTATCTATATCTATCTATTTCTATCTATCTAAGCATAAGAGGCCAAAAGGAACAAAAGTTTTGAACAGACTATAGATAGATACCGGTAGATACTAGTGGCATGAAAAGTGTTTTAACTGCAATAACTTGACAACAAATTCTGTCATAACTTCATGTATGAATTATTCCCTCTACTAACATTAATAAAATAGTTTCTACAGCTTTAAGTTATACATTACATCAACGTGGCAAATACCTTCTTTTCCTCTCGTTCTCTCCATTCACAGAGTTCCTTAGAGGCCAGCTCCTCGGATGTCATGCGAGCCAGCTGTGATGGTGAAATGGACCCCCTCAAAATGTTTCGAAAGAGTCCGCTATTCTTGGGGTCTCGTGCATTAAACAAGATGCTCCGATACCGAGATTTGTACTTGAATCCAACATCCTGACAACAACATAAAAAACAATTGTATTATTACAACAGACCTTTGCTGTACGGTAAACTTTAAATTATATCAATTTCATTCTACAATCAGTCCTTCAATAATTATTAATTATTTGTTCAGGCTTTCTATGCATCATTAACATAATAAAGAAATTATTTTACTAATTCTATATTTATATATAATATTTGCTCCCCAATTTATTCCAATTATTGTGGTGTGAAAGATGGTCTAATGAATAATACCTATAGAACATGTTGGGTTAGATATTACTGGGGGAATACTATTAAACAAGTTATTAAGGGGGTGTGGAAGTAAGGGGGCAGGCTTGGGGGGTGCGGGAATAGGGGGACAGGTAGAAAGCCTGTATGTCACCCTATTCCCGCATGTATCCCCCTAACCCCCCCCCCCTCCAGCCTGTCCCCCTACTCCCGCACCCCCCAAATCCCCCCAAGCCTGTCCCCTAATACCATTTGACTACAAACAACCACAAACATGTAAATGATGCTTGTTCCATAAACCATTGTTGGTAGTGTCAAATTGCATTTACATTAATCTAAATAATACTAACTTTGCCAAAGTAAAGGAAGAGTTCTATTTCCACTTCATCAACCAGTTGTTTGATGCTCTCTTCAGTAAGAGAAGAAAACTCAGTCTTATGATCATGGAAGCGTTTGATCAGACACTCGGCCAGAGAATTCTTCACGTTGTTTCGAACCTCTGTTGCATCTGGTTTCTTCTTCTCTACACCTTCAAGTTTCCTTTTCTCCACTATGTCAGGCTTCTTCTTCTCACTAGACTCGACTTTTTTCTTTTCCACCAAGTCAGGCTTCTTCTTTTCCACAGATGGTGTCCGCATCAAGTTCTGCAAGAGATGTTCATTAATATTATCCTGCCCCACTAACAATAACATCCTTATGGTACAAAATAATATGTCAAGTATGTTTGTTGAGATTCAATTACAAATAAAGATATTTTACAAGTATATAATATATATACTCACTGGAATTGCTATACTGTCTGTAATCTAAGAGAAAGGAATACAAGGGAATCAGTATCATTAGCTCAATTATTTTTGTTTTGCAATGCAGTAATACATTTACCATTATTTCTTAAATCTAATAACTGCATAAGGTATATACATTTTCTTTGACTAGGAATCCAAAGCTTTAAATCATTAAGCAAAAGCTAAGCACACTGTCATAGGCTTAAATATTTGTCCATGAGTGAATTTTTTTTTCACATAATGAACAAAAATGCGTTTCCTTTCAACAGAAATATCATCTAGAGAAAGATTCACAAGTTATGAATCACTATTAATGCTAATTATTCACACTCTTCCAATGATTAAGTCACCTTGCGTGGTTCCTTGGCTGGAGTTATCTTGACTGGTTCCAGCTCATCCTTCTTCCCTCCCAATGATTCCCTTCGGCCATCACCTTCCTTGGCAACTACAGGGCTGATGGATGCTGGACTAAGAGTCTTAATTTCCACAACAGACTTAGGAGGGGATGGAACAGTAGTCAGTAGCTTGGTACCTGTCCGCTCTACCACAGTTTCAGATGACTTAACAATGATACGTCCATCAGCTGACTTCACAACTGTTACTCTCTGTCCACTTCCGACTGTTTTCTGTCCAGGTGTAGCCAACTTTGGGTTTGTTCCATCACCATTTTTTCCTACTACGGGAACAGGTCGAGATGATACCTGTACCACTTTCTTTTGACTGTAAAGGAAAATTATATCATTATCTCTTAAATCTTATAAAAGTAGCAGTTATTTACTAAACAGGCAACTACAATACATCACCTCATAAATATTTCTCCAGCTATGTCCCTAAATCACATAAATAAAGAAGCTATATTTTACACACTTGACTTAAGCATTATCCTTTAATTTAAACAATACAATACAAACCCTTGTATCCCTAAAATGAATGAAATAGGAACCTTACTTATATCATGATAATTTGATATAATTTAATAATTTTAAATTTTCCCTACCATAGGGTTACACTTTCTAAATGTCTCTTCCTCACCCGTCATCTGAAGCGGTGAAAGGTAGAAATCAACTTACCATTTTGGTTAAAGTAAAAGGTTTCATAGCCAGCTGCCCTTCTTGGCACCAACCAACTTCAATTTTATTAGGTTTATTCTTGAAAATGTCCAGGTTTACAGGGCTATTGTATAGCACAGTGGAATGTGCTGTGTTGTAAAGAATGTATTCTTTGATAGAGATGTAGCTGCCAAAAGTGATATTTCTAAGGATATGTGTTGTGTAAATTTAGTGAGGAACAGGGAGGGTTCAGAAAGGGTAGAGGATGTGTGGACCAAATATTTGCACTAAAATCGATAGTGGAGAAATATATAGGGAAAGGTAGGAAATTGTATGCTGCCTTCATGGACTTGGAGAAGGCATACGATAGGGTTGATAGGAGAGCTATGTCAGGGGTGTTGAGAATATATGGTGTTGGGGGATCTTTGCTGGAAGGCATTGAGGCTTTTTATGCAGATGCAAGGGCATGTGTGCGGGTGGAGGGTGATCTGAGTGAGAGTTTTAATATTAGTGTAGGGCTGAGGGAGGGATGTGTTATGTCACCATGGTTGTTTAATATATATATGGATGGGTGTATGAGAGAGATGAAAGCCAAAGTGAATGGTCTGGGGGTGAAGTTGAGGCTGAATGAAGTAAATTGGTCCTTGGCGGCAAGTTTGTTTGCGGATGACACTGTGCTGATGGCTGAGAGTGAAAGGGAGCTACAGAGAGTGGTGGATGAATTTCAGACTGTATGTAAACGAAGGAAACTGAAAGTGAATGTGGGTAAAAGTAAAGTGATGGTATTTGAGAGAGCAGAAACGGAAGTGATTGACTTTGCTACACCCTACAGAGTGGAAGTACCAACTGGGACGAAGTGTGAGATAACTCTGAGGGGTGAGAGGATGGAGGAAGTGAAGGAGTTTAAGTACCTGGGGACAGTTATGTGTAAACATGGAAGTATGGAAGGAGAAATTAGGGAGAGAGCAGTGAGGGGTAGACAGGTCATAGGATCACTGGGGAGGATAATGAAGGGTAGAAGTGTGAGTATGGAAGTGAAAAGGGGACTACGAAATAGTGTAATCCTGCCAACACTGACGTATGCGTCGGAGACCTGGACATGGAGTAGGGCTCATCAGTCAAGAATAGGTGCTGTGGAAATGAGTTATCTGAGAGGTGCATGTGGACTGACAAGGTGGGATGGAGAAAGTAATGAAAGTGTGTATAAGAGATGTGGTATGAGTGAGAAGGCAATCGGTATTGAGTGTGGAGTGGTTGAGAGAGTGAAACGTAATACTTTGAGGTGGTTTGGACATGTAGAGAGAATGCAAGGTGAGGAGTTTGTAAAGAAGGTGTATGGAAGTGAAGTTGTGGGACCTGGTGTGAGAGGCAGACTACCCGTTAGATGGTAGAACAGAGTGGAAGAGTATGTGAGGGAGAGAAACGTGAGGGGGAGGGGAGGGCTGGACCAAGTAAGGAGGGAGTGTTTGAACAGGGAAGACTGGAGACCTTTCTGCCGTGGCCACCCCCTTCGGGGGAGTTTCCGGAGGAAACGAGGCGTCAGAGTTATATTGATAGATAGAACTAAAACTGGCCTGATACCCCTAACTATAGAGATAGAAGGAAATGGAAATGTGGAGTTACGTATTTATATATGATAATTCTCTAGTTTTTTACATAGCGACATCCCTGAAGAATCATGGCAGGAGTAAGAGATGGAGTGATTGACAAGTTGTCTAATGTGAACCGAGGCTGTAAACAACATATACATAGAGAGAAGTGTTATCATTTTGTTACTGACCTGTTGGGTGTTGAAGGGAGGGCAGCAGGTAGTTTACCCCCCGGTCCCATCATGTTTGGTTGTAGTACATCATACTCTGGGTGGGTTCGTAGCCATTCTTTCAGCTGTCTCAGGGTGGGGGCCTCATTTCCTGCTCATAAAATTATGTTAGAGAATTTGTTCCTCATTTGATGGTACTAGATGTGGTAACAAAAATTCACTTCGTCAACAAGCATAAATATAAGTCAGTTGTAACACTATTAAATGAAGAACAGACAATATTATCACTTTATTATAATTATGGTGCAGCACTAATGGGGAATTTTCTAAACTCGTGGTTGCCACCAGGTGGCATCACAATCAGAGGTTCATCGCGCACATAAGCAAAATAAAATATTCCTTCAGAGTCATTCTATACACAAAAAAAATGCATCGAGCTTAAATGATACATATTTCTACACAATTCTTTCTAAGTAGTAAAACGCGGGTAAAATAGTACTATTCGTAATCAAAAGGAGTTAAATTGATTTTCTGGTGAAATTGGCATTCAGATTATTTGGCCATCTCGGGATTACCAAACAGGTACACCATTGATTGGAAACAAAGTAAATGAAAATACAATAAACATAAAAAGAACATGCAGGTGATAGTTAAAACTCCGAATTACATAGATCAACTTCCTGGTTTATTGAAATACATATTTCAATTGAGAATAGGCAACTCGAATGTGCTGGCGAAGTAGTCGAATCGTGGAGGGAATCAAAACAAAACAAACGTGTCTATTAATACATTGAGGGACAGAACACAATGATGGTATGGTTGATAAAGTTGATTGTTGAGGTCTTGAGGAGTGAGGACTCTCAGTCTCAGGCAGACATCAGACAGGCTCTCAAATGTTTGTTTTGGTTCCAACTCACCGAGTCTCGCTCGGCTACTTTTGCCTTGTCGCTCACTTGGTGAAGGAGATGCTAATATCTCCACAAAAATAACTATATCTATATATTACCATGTTACTGGGTATGTTACGTCATAATATGTAGTAGCCTACAGTCTTAATCATATTTATTTGTATTGTCCAAATAAATAGATTTTAGCCTTGGCATATGCCTTACTTTAAATATCGAAAGCAGAAGGTCGATAATCACTAAACAAAAATATCTAATTTAACCAACTTATCTCAAAATTATCCATACAGGGTATTAAAAAGTCGATGCAGGATTTCGAAAGTATCATAATGATCAAGGTTCTATGCATTTGTATGCTGATGGGATTTTAAAAAACAATATTTTAGCTCATGTCGCATGAACTGACTGCACAGCAGTGACATCTAGCGGATTAGTTCCAGAAATTCCCCATTAACATACCTAATATTATCACTTTATTATAATTATGGTGCAGCACTAAATAAAGAGAGAGAGGTAGAGATAATGTAAAATTCTGCAACACACACACACACACACACAGAGAGAGAGAGAGAGAGGGAGAGAGAGAATGCAATATTAACATACCTGATATGATCTGTCCAGTTGATTTCTCATAGACAAGTACTCTTGGTTCAGACTTCTCCAGTACTACAGCTGCACCTGCTGCATCCTCAAAACTCTCCACCTGACAATATAGACATCACAATTATTATTCATTTTCATATTACAAGAGAAATGAAAATGGGGACAAATATAAAATATGAACCAAGAAATATCCTATCAAAAAAAATGAATTCAATTCATGGACTTGAAATAACAGTTTAATCAATTAATGACACCATACGGTAGTACTCCAAATTCATAATCAAAGATGTGATTTATAATTTGCATTCATTGATAAGTGAACAACTGGTGTAATGTATAAAATGGATAACTTCACTGCATTATGAACTAAGACTAGAGGAGGGATTACACTGTAATATATTTGGTATGTTACCAGTTACACTTTACAAGGATGAAAAGAGTGGGAAAGTTGGAGAAATTACACACAAAACCAAACATTAATAGATAAGTCACCATGTGAGTTTTCCCTTCCAATATTTACATTTTAATCTTAATAACACTCCCAACTCATCACTTGTGTATCAATTAGTACTTCAACTCATAATGTGTGGTGTCTCATCACAGAAATGCCTCAATACCAAATGTTACATCCACACTTGTCCTCAAACATCCTCATAAACAGTGTTTGAAACATTGTTGTGAACATGTTCACATTATTCAGAGGTTCTGGTGTGGACCTGTACTGCTTGGAACATTTGTGTAGCTAAATATTTCCAATTCAAAGGTGGCATAGTTGAAGAGATAAATGTGGACAATTATTATTCGAAAATACTGAAAATATAGAAAATTTAAAGGTGTTAGTGGAGTTGTGGAAAAAAAGACAAAAAGCTCAGACACCGTAAAAAAAAGCACACAAAAAAAAACTAAAAGGGGAGCCGTTGCAAAGGCAATTCCCCCACACAGCAACTGAACTGACAACAGTGTTATGGAGTGGACCAAAGACCAGGTGTTATGTCTTATAAACAGATTAAAGTCACCATAGATCTTCACTTGTTGACATCTGTTATGAACAATGTTACAAACAAGTGTGTGACACCTCTCAAAATATTCAACAATTTCATCAGACATTACTTGGAACATATTTGAAGCATATTCCTGCTATATTTACAAACTGTTCAGAGCAGTGTTTTGGACAATGTTCAAGAATAAGTGTGGATGTGGATGCACCTACCATACTTACCCAAGGTTGGAGAGTAATAACTATACTATTATTCTCTAGTCCATGTTAACATTATCTATGATATCTTACCTTTGTTTTGAAGCATGAATGAGTACTTAGAAACTTCAGAGAAAATCTACAAATCACATCATGCTAACACATCAAATTATTTTACTTATATTATCTACTAGTAAGCAACGTCACTCAAATGTACATAAAGGTGAGAGGATTTTTTTGGTTTATTCTTCATCAATATACTGTATTTGTGCAATGTTTATAAATATTTCTAATATTGGTTTATTCTCCACCAGTGAACTGTATTTGTGCAATGTTTATAAATATTTCTAATATTGGTTTATTCTCCACCAGTGAGCTGTAGTTTTGTAATGTTTATAAATGTTTCTAAGATTCTTTGAATGGGCAGTAAACTCATCACTAAACATTTTCACTTATCCAATAATCTTATTTGGAATTTGTATAAAATTGGTGTCAATGTGACCAAACCTTTTATGTAAACCTGAAAATCTAACTTGACAAATTATACCACTGACTGCACTCAATACTAAGCCTGTTTATAATAAATTTGTCTTAAGCTTTGATTTATGCAAAAAGGAATATATAATATATACAATAATTTAATCCAACCCAAGGACAGTGTGGTAAGAGTCAGAAATAAAATCCACTCCCAACACAGATTAAACTGCTACTGTACTACTGTATACACCTACATTAAACTAATGCACACACATACAACTTAAAACATTCAATCATATTATCTAAATTCTAACTGCAAAAGCACACACACACAACTAAACTGAAAGACTGGGAAGCATTGTATTTGAGGTGTTGCTGTTTACTAGTACCTGACATACACTTACGGTCAATGGATGACATGCTTGAGTCATTGTTATGTTAAGTAATAAAACTTTTCATAATATATATGTCTCTCAAGCTCATCTGCCCCACAATAAATGTGTGGTATGTAATGCATTCTCTATAAAAATTATTTAATCTCTCCTGTATTTTCTATTTTTTAAACAGTTTTCATCAAAGTACATGGTCCTGCAACTCTTTTAATGTTTCAAATTCAATTTGATGACAATTTTGTGAGCCTGAGAGTGTAAATACATTACTTTTGAAGCACACAGAACTGTTTTTGTTAATGGCAAATCAGCTGCCTGTCTAAAGGAGAGAGCAATAATGGGTGAGCTATGACGACCCACCTTCTGAGACTTTCCCATTATTTTAAGGGACATTTTGGCATGCCTGAGCACACACTCGTTGCTACAGTAGATGGAGTCCGCTTTTGGTGCCTTACTACACCACTCTACCACACACTGCTGGGGGGAAATGAACCCCAGTCAGTGAATGTTAGTCACAGACAAAACATCAAAAGTGGTCTCAAAAACTTGTTTGATATTCATATAAGCAACAACTGGGTAGGCCATATAATAATTTAATCACATATAGAGATAAATATTTAAATATCAACAATGAGCTAGTCAATTATGGTGCCAGGTACTGTCAGCATTGAAATCAACAACAACAATAACTGATGGAAAGGTACAGCAAGAATACCATCTTATTAGAATGTAGGTGAAAAAAATATATAATCTCCTTATTAGAATTATAAACAAATAAAATCATATTCAATCTACTACTTAAATTTTCCTACATATTAATAATATACAGTATAATATGCAGCAAATTATACTTTGTGCTTCAATGTCCACAGGTCCTCCATACTTACAAAATTGTATAAAAATATGAAAATACAGAAAGATTAATTTTGTAGTGGTATTAACACTTATATCCAAGAGACTATTTTGGAACTTTTAGAATTAAGGAGCTTTATTTTGTATGGTTGATTTGTATGTACTGTCCAGTACAGTACAGTATATAGTTGTAATTTACTTATCATTACAATAATTATTATACCATCTGATATATCAAAACAAAACCATCAACAGTATAAGACTTGTAAGTAGTGTAAAGGTACACCTATCCCCCTGGCTATCACACACACCTCAAATGCTACATGTTCCAGGCTATAGTGAATTAAACCATCAACAGTATAAGACTTGTAAGTAGTGTAAAGGTACACCTATCCCCCAGCTATCACACACACCTCAAATGCTACATGTTCCAGGCTATAGTTAACAGTGTTGCCAGGTGTTCTTCACAAAATTTCCCCAGGTTCAACGTCAGAAGTTCTCTTTTTCCCTCAAAACTTCCCTGTTTACTTTTAAAGATAATCGTATATTTATCTTATTCTTGATATTACGTCTGGTAGAAATTTCCACAATTTACTTTTCAACAATCATTATATAATTTCCCCATTGGTACCTCTAATTCCTCATGTCAAGGGAAAATTCTCCCTACTTGACAACAGTACATGCCGCCTGCCCACTCAGTCCTCCACCTCTATATCAGTGGTGTGCTTCCTTGGCTCCTCCCCTCTCTGCACCACATGCCTTCCCTTCCTCACCCCTCCACCTCTATATCAGTCGTGTGCTTCCTTGGCTCCTTTGTGATAGCCGTTCACTTAGGCAATTTTTACATCATGTACAGGCCTTTTATTAATGAATTATTAACTGTGTACCCTTTTTTACAGGTCAAATGTTAATTTTTTGTTATTTTATGGGGGTAAAGTTGGGGAGCCAGGTTACAAAAATGCATTTTCCCATAGGTTCTTAGCCCCAGCTATCATGTGTTTATCTGTTAACCAGTTTCTAGCAATAACCTGGTGAATAGGTGTACAATTATATCCTCATGAAGTATTAGAGTTACAGTGCAAGTACATTAGAGATCTAAATTTCTTGAATTCCTACAAACAACACTTACCTCATTTATGAAGTGAAATTATTAAATCATAAATGCAATATGAAAATAACAAACCCAACCCATGCTTATCAATAACAGAAGAAAAACATAGCTGGCATAAGCATTACTAATTTTGTTTAATATTTCCCTTATTCCTTAAGTACCAGAAAAATAAAAAAAAACTGCTACTGCTGCTACCACACTAACCAAGGTGCTGCAACCAAGGGATGTAAAATATAAATATCATCATCATAGAAGGCTCTAGTGTCTGTCAATGTAGGAACCCTGACTGAGGGTTCAACTCTTATGAAGGTTATTTAAACCTTTAGTGGAGTAACATAAGGGATATGAGGTTGACCAAACCATCACAAGACTGGTGAGTGATAGGGATGCCATTAAGGTTATTTATACCTTTAGTGGAGTAACATAAGAGATATGAGGTTGACCGAACCATCACAAGACTGGTGAGTGATAGGGATGCCAATTCTCTAAGCCATAAATACATTATAACCACACAATTTGTGTTGTATTAGAGTGAACCTCCCCCCCCCAATTAGCAAATACAGGTACAGTTGTGGTCACACAAGTGATAATTTTGGCAATAAACCACCGGCTGCATCAATGTGGTAAAATTTTGGTTTGAATTCCCGACTTTTTGGTCATTTTGCCAAGACAATGTTGCTCGTGTTGTGTTGCCGATCTTGAGAATAAATATAGCTGTTGATTATCCTTCCACTTCCATCCTTCAGACTAACTCCCTCATTACCTTGCACTTCCATCCTTCAGACTAATTCCCTCATTACCTTGCCTCCAACATTTCATAAACTCACTTTTTTTTATCTGACCTACCTCTTTGCTTCCTTCACTGAGTTTCCTGGATGGCAGCCTGATGATGTGTGATGCTCCCACTTTTTTAGGAGAGAGCTGAACCTTTCTGGCTGCAGGCAAGGCTTTTGCTGTCAAGGAATCTCCCTTCCTGCCAACATCTCCTTTTTTCAAAGGTGAAACATGTGGGGACATTCCAGTTTTCTGTTGTCCTGGTGATGTGGTGGCTACATCACTCAAATTCAGCTGCTTCCCCAGTAAAGTGGATGCTTTCATAGCACGTTCAGCTTTCTTACACTTGGGGCAAACCCACTCCTGTCCATCTTCCTCTATTTGTTGTCCTGTAAAGAGATAAAAACATAACCAATTATAATCATTTTCAATATCCCATTTCCCTTTTTTCAAGGGGTGGGGAAGCTCTAGTGCCAGGGGTTGAAAAAGGAAGCAGAAATACATAAAGTAAAGACAGAGTATGGGTCACATACAATATCACTCCCACTTTAAAGCCAACAAAATTCTCATATGAAATTTAATAATCCCTCCAACCAAAGGTGTTGCCTGTTGGTTTTAATGTGCATTAAACCCCTTTCTAAAAACAAGTGTTTTATGTGACTTTACATTTCCCTTTGTTGAGTATCCATCTCTTAACTTACCAATGGCTTTAGTGACTCCAACACAAGTTCCATGGAACCAGTCTTCACAGCGGTCACAGCAGATCATGAAACGGTTGTTATGTGGCTTCTGACAGATGCACCACAGCCGCTCAGGGTCATCATCCTCACCTTCATCATCCATTGACTCATCATCCTGATAATTATTTAAAGTGAAAAACTATCTTGTACTATTGTTCATTATGTACCGGTAGTCACTAAAATATATATATATGTAGTATATGCCAAAGTGTATCAACTGATCCTGATAAATCTAAAAGACTGTTAAATATTTTCATATAAAACTAACTTACCTCTTCCTCCTCTTCTGGTCCCTCTATATTTTTCTTAGCATCTTCAACTTTCACTTCCTTCACCTCTTCCTCTTCCACCACCTCCTCCTCTTCTTCTTCTTCCTCCTCCTCCTCCTCTTCAGCCTTGATATCAAAGGTGACCATTTCATCTCCAAAGGTCTTCTTTTTGATGGCTCTACCACTACGCCTAACTGGGGATTCATCCACTGATGAGGAACACACTACAAGAGGCTTTACCAACTTGGGTTTCACCTGTACATTTTCAGTTACTTTAATCTGAGGGTCAGTAGGAATACTTTTTATCTTAATCAATTTCTTTTGTTTTACCACCATTCCCACTTCTCTTTTTTCTTGTGGTGTGTTTGTTGTACCTGCAGCAGGCGTTGTCACCACCTGTTCTACTTTACTTACTAATACTTTTTTAACCAATGGTACATTGTGGGTTACAATCACCTTTTTCTTTTCAGTTCTTTTGTCATCCTCTTTCTTCTGGTCTGAATTTTCCTTTTGCAGTAGCATTTCTTTTCTCTTTTTAATGGCCTCCCTTTTCTTTAATATTTCCTCTCTTCTTCTTTGTACTTCCTCTCTCCTCCTCCTTGATATCTCACTTTTCCGCCACAGTGCCATCTCCTCAAAAGTTCTATGTACATTTCCCCTTTTGCCTGTTTTTTTGGCCTTAGCTATTAGTAATCTTCCTCTACCTGGCTTATCCCCTTTGGCTATATCTTTAAGTTTCTTCTTGTCTTGCTTACTATCGTCTACTTCTTCAGTTTCTTTTTCCTTTTGGATTGGTGGTCCCTTTCCTGGTGATACTTTTTTCATTTCACCTAGAGCAGCTTTCTTAGGTGATTCATCTGTCAAAGTATCATCTGCTTCTGAATCCATGTTCTTTCCTTCTCCAGTCACCTTTGGTTCTCCTTCAGCTACTATACTCTTTTTCTGTGCCCCTTGTTCTTTCTTGACTTTCTGCTGCTGTTGTTGTTGTTTGGATGGAGTCTCTTTATCCTCTTCAGGTGGGGGATCCTTGGGTGGGATAACTTTGACCAGTGACTCCTTCGGCATACCAGCTCGGGCTGAGTTAAGGACCACCATCTGACGAACACCAGTTGGATTCTTTACTTGGATAATTTTGGGCTTTACTTCATTTGTCAAACATTTCTTCTCATCAGATATTTTCTCTTCCTGAAGTGGGTTATTGGCTGGGATATCTTGGGAATCTATCACTTCACTTTTCAAGTCATCATTTTCATCAATACTGCTCGTATCCTTTACAGTTGTGTCATTGTTTTCTTTTTTTATTTGCTTCTTGACTAGAATTATTTTCTGGGTCTTGCCGGTGCCTTTAACCATTATTGTCTGTGTTGGCTTAGAGTCTCCTTTCTTCAACATAACATCAGGTGTAGAGAATAATGCTGGTTCAAATTGGGGTATTACTTTAGTGGCCACTACCACCTTCTTGTTGCTTTTCTTCTTGGCATCAGAGTCGTCATCGGATTCTTCTGCTTCTTCTTCTCTGCTCTTGGTGCTGTTGTCTGTGTCATCCATTTCCTCTAACTCATCTTGAATATCCTGCAAACTCATCTCTTCCTCACCATCTTCATCCTCATCCTCATCATCCACACTTGTCTCTTCAAACTCATCTTCTGTCTTGTCCATATCAATCTTCTTAACACTAATTTTCAGCTCCTTCATTTTCAATCCTGTAACATAACAGTATAATAAATAATTTTGATGCTGAAGGTGAAAAGAGGACTGGTAATATAAAATCCTACTAATGAATCTAAAATAAGATGGAACTTGGTAAAGCAGTTACTACAACAATGCTTAATGGGGTGTGGGAATTAGGAGACAGGCTTGGGGGGGACTGGGGGGGTGCAGGAATAGGGGGACAGGCTTAGGGTGGGGTGGGGGGGGTAGAAAGCCTGTCCCCTATTCCTGAACCCACCCATAACCCCCCCAAGCCTGTCTCCCTACTCCCGCACCCCCCCAAAAAAAAACCAAGCCTGTCCCCTTATTCCCACATCCCCTTAATGAAGAATAGGCCTATACTGTGGGGTATTTTACAATTTTTAAGACTTTCGATTACCTCATGAAACTAGATTTGAAATCCTAAATTATCTCAGCCCTCCACTGAGTGAATTAAATCTCCTAAACCTCAGGTTAAGAGACCCTGTAATGTAGTCAGAAAATTAGAGGGAAAAGAGGGAAACGAGTCCCTCAAATATTGCCACGAAACACCACCTATAAGGAAGGAACTTGTTTCATGGTATAGCCAAGAGGAATCATAAGCTTCCAATACATGATCACAAGATCCTTAACCCTCAAGCATGGCCTTTATCCCGTCTCACACTCACAACATAAATAACACATGTGACGGCTCAACTAATAGTGTGTAAATCACTTGCACTACATGAGTAAATAATATATTACAGTATCTTGCTGTCTTCTGATGTAACTGTAAAGTAGGATGGGTAGCCAGCTCAAAATGACCACAACTCAAAATTCAATTTTACACTCTCCTTACAATTCTAAGTATGTTTTCACTTCGATTTAGTCATAAAACTCCTCCTAAACTGAAATACCATGGATATTATTAATTTGCCCGCTGGATGTTATATATGTGTATGATGAATGTATTTGTTCAATAATTATCCTTTATAGTATCCATCAAAAAGCGATGAGGGAGGCAACACGACTTTTGTCACCGACTCTACATATAGTATATGGTAATTACTGTAGTACAAAATTGGAGTGCTGAAAATACATCCTTACACATTCACAGTTATTCCTACACTGACTTGGAGGAGTCCCTAAGCACACACACCCTCGGTCAGGGGGCGTGCAAATTTAAAAACTGCACAGTCAACTTATGTCATCACCCGCAGTTAACCACACTAGTTGGTATTGACTAACAGTATGTCAACACCAGCTGTTTAAGGATTAAGAGACCAGCAAGCCATATGCTAAGCCACCTTCCTTCAATGTATATAAAGAATCACATTGTACTCTTTATACAAATAATACTGCTATATGAATACATTGGCAAGAATGTCTTTTTTTGGCAATACTATATGGTGTAAAATTTGGCAAGGAAATTGTAAATGAGTTGTTTCTTGCAGCCACATTTACAGAACCTCAATATTCTGCATCCTCACTTTCAAAGGTTAACCTCTTATACAAGAGTTAGCAAGTCTTCTCATTTCCACCAAACTGGATTAACAGAATCAAGAAATCTACATATTGGTCAATTGGTCTTATGTATTATTGCATAATATTTTTTAACCTTTACTCCACAAATATTGTTATGAAATTGTATCTACCAGAAATGTAAATTTTGGTCATCTGTATTTGCGTACAATAATTTTAACCTTTACCCCAAAGAGCTTCATGTGAATGTACATACCACATGACTGTGTGACCTTGATGTCATCTTCTGTAATTATTCCTCGACCTCTTCCTCTGCCTCGTCCACGCCCTCTTCCTTGCCCTACTTCTTCTCTCTGTCCACCTCGTCCTTTTCCACCTTTATCTTCCACATCTTCCTCTGTGGTTTTCTTTCCTTTACCCCTTCCTTTACCCTCTGCAATACTGCTTGGTTCTCCCTTGCCCCTGCCCCTGCCTCGACCCCTGCCTCTGCCCCTTCCTTTGGTTGGCTGATATTCCTCAACCTTGCTTCCCATCTCCTCTGTGCTAGGTTCACTTGCACTTCCATCCTCAGAGCTTTGAGACTTGTTGCTGTTTATAACATCCAGCTGTTTTCGTTCCTCTTGCAACTGCTTCTTGTTTTCTGCTAATATTTTTTCAACCTGTAGAAAGGCACCAGTAATTACTAAAAGTGTCAACTATAATGGCAAAGTGCAGTGAAAGAATGAAGAGGAAACACACAGCAATGAAACTCAAATAAAACTGGAACTATAGTCTGTTCAAAACTTGTGTTCCGCTGGCCTCTTATGCTTAGATAGAGATAAATAGAAAGATATAGATAGAAATAGAGACAGATAGATAGAGGAAAATGGAACACAAGTTTTGAACAGAGTATAGAACAGTTGATGACCTTCAACAAACATAATGCAATCACATTTTTGAAGTCACATCTACAGAGTTTAAGGTGTATGGCAAATCCTCCTACAAAATACATCAAACTAAATTTTTCTATAGATTATTGGGATTTTCAGAAATATATTTGACAGACTACTTGACAGCAAAATAGCTCTCTGCTGTATCACTTATGCTTCCTTGGTATTGTCTTCATATACCATAGTCACAGATTAGGCTACATCAACAAAGATTTATAAAGCCAACATTGGCCTATAATCAACATCACAATGACTTTATCTAAAGACCTTAAGGAGGTGTGGGAGAAGGGGACAGGCTTGGGGGGGGGGACTGGGGGTTATGAGAATAGGGGGACAGGCTTGGGGGGGTAGAAAGCCTGTCCCCCCCTAAACCCCCAAGTCTGCCCCCCTACTCCTGCACCCCCCAAGCCTGTCCCCCTATTCCCACACACCCTTAACTTATTCTAAACTGACCCAAGGCCATTTCCAAAAAAAAAAAAAGAACATTTAACATATAGAATTTCAAAACCAAATTGTTGCAATATATAACAGAGTGGAAGAGTATGTGAAGGAGAGAAACGTAAGGGTCAGAGGAGGGATTGAATAAGTAAGGAGGGAGTGTTGGAACAGGGAAAACTGGAGACACTTCTGCCGTGGCCACCCCCTTGGGGGGAGTTCCCGGAGGGAGAGAGGCGTCAGAGCTATAGATAGATAGATATAGATAATTCCGTCAAGTACTTTACCTCCTCTCGCTCTGCTTTATCCATCTGACGTTGTGACCTTCGTTTTGGAGGCAAGTGTGGTTTTCTTGCAGGGGAACCTGATGTTGATGCACCACCTCCTTCACCCCCAGTCTCCTCTCCTTCTGTAAACACAAATAACAATACAGTATAAAATTGAGAGGGTGTGGGAATAGGGGGACAGGCTTGGGGGGGTGCAGGAGTAGGGGGACAGGCTTGGGGGGGTCCAGGAGTAGGGAGACAGGTTTGGGGGGTGCAGGAGTAGGGGGACAAGCTTGGGGGGGTTTGGGGGGGTTAGGGGTAATAGGGGACAGGCTTTCTACCCCCCCCAAGCCTGTCCCCCTATTCCCACACATCCCCAGTCCCCCCCCCCCCAAGCCTGTCCCCTACTCCCACATCCCCTTAATGAGAACATTTTGATAGATCCACCATAATGACTAAAGAAACCATTACATATGAAAACCACATCTCTGGCTTTGATGTGATTTCTCAGTTATACAGTTGCCAAAAAAGGTATTGTGACAAATCTTGATAGAACTTTAACCATAATATCCACAACTATTTGTAGGTGACTATAAACACGTATAACAAAAGGAAATATACATAACCTTCTGTATTACATACTTATAATCCCTACAAACAACTATGGACATTAATATATTTAATGTTGTATTAACAGTTGTTGCAATACCTTCTTTGGCAACTGTACATCCTGGTTCTCGTAAATATTAACATTTGTCAATCAAAGTCATGAAAGGAAGCCGATATAAATTCCACATTTTTATCTGAGAAACAAAATTAAGGGGGTGTGGGAGTAGGGGGGCAGGCTTGGGGGAAGTTTGGGGGGTGCGAGAATAGGGGGACAGGCTTGGGGTGGGTAAAAAGTCTATCACCCTATTCCCGCATACATCCCCCAAGCCCCCCCCCTCCCAAGCCTGTCCCCCTACTCCCGCACTCCCCAAGCCTGTCCCCTACTACTCCCACACCCCCTTAAGCATGATACAATTACTAAATACTTTGAAGGAAAATTGACTGATAATTCACTATTACTATCACCAGCAGCAAACTATTTTAAAGAAAGATATATGCAAGATATGGTGGTTATAAGTTTTCTTGCTAATTCCAATAATGTGGTGATATCAGAGCATTAGATATAACACCAAGAAATTACCTTCAAAGAGTGACGAGTCCATGAGATCATCAAGGGAAGAGAGATTGGCTGTGAGATTGGCTGAGAGATTTGCAGGGTTAGTGACCATATCAAGAAGAGGTTCTCCAAGAATCTCCCGAGCCTCCTCACTCTCCAATACACTTTCCAACCTTTGGAACGACTCTGGATCAAGTGGTAGTTCAGCATAGCTTCCACTCGTCCCTGACTGTTCACCTCCTAACCACAAAAATATAAAGTATTAAATTTAAAATACATTTTAAAATACAATGCCAACATTAAACTTACAGTGGTCTATGATACTATTGCTAGTAACTTTACATTAAACTTACAGTAGTCTAAGATACTATTAGTAGTAACTTTACATTAAACTTTCAGTAGTCTAAGATACTATTGGTAGTAACTTTGCCTATTAGATTTTGGGCTGAAAAATTCTAACTCTGCCATAACATTCAGATAAGGACAGAAATGACAGAAAGAGTTCCATTAACCCAAGAGGCAGTATTGTCTCTCCAGTTAATATTACTCCATTCCCAATTTTTATGAGAGGGTACAAAAAAAAAAAAAAAAGTGTATGTATGTGCAAAAATTAACACAAAATATAGATACAGTTGACTCTCGAATAACGCAATTTTGAGTAATGACTGAAATGAGTGTGGGACATCCGTGGTGGTGGAGGTGGTAGGGTGGGAGAGTAGGGGGAAGAGGGGAGATAGTGTGTGTGGTAGTGGAGGTGGTAGGGGGGAGAGTAGGGGGAAGAGGGGAGATAGTGCGTGATATCGTTTGTTTACTTTTATCAATCACACACTCTGGTGTTTCCTTCTCCTTTCTCTGTTCGAGAAAAATCTTCCTTCTTGATATGGAAGGATATGACCTTCCGTTTTGTAAATGCACCACCTGACATGAAGCTGGTGGTTAACTCGTAAATTACTAAATACGAGCGAGTCAAACACAAGGTGACAAAGCATATTAGGCCTATAATTCCCTTGACCTTGGGCTAGGGTGAATGGAGACTGAGGGTAAGGGGGGGAAGGAGCGAGGGAGAAGTGGTGGCAACACACACACACCCACGCTTCGCAGACGACAGTGATATCATTTCGTGACATGTTTATAATGATTTCACTCATTTTGTATAAGAACTCCTCAGATTTATTCGAGAGTCAACTGTATATATACATAAATAAGTATGTAATGATGTGTAAATAATATACCTACTGTACTGTATAATGTAAAAAATATAATAGAAAAAAATAGAGAAACCCAAATTCAGAAAAAAAATCTCCAGCGGATTGTGTCCGTTATAACCGAAATCCGTTATAACGGGGTCCGAAATAACGAGGTTTAACTGTACATACATACAGTAATATCTTTAAGAGATTATAGGCTATAATATTATTTCCCATTTACAAGATGGTTAACAAAAATGCATCTGCATTCTCTCCCTTCAAAACAACACATTCTTATACTGCATACATCATGTGTTAGTTATATAAAAATAAAAGCTGTACCCTACATATTATTACAGTAAAGGATCTGACCTTGTACTGGTATTGCAGGAAATCCTTCAACAGTAAGGTTGACCAGTTGTGTTCCATCAGCACCAGTCACTGTTGAAGTAATGTTAGCTTCACAGGCAGTAGTTCCTTCCTCTTCCACACCACCGGTACCATTACCTCCATTACCCATCCTGACCACACTAACTTGTGATCCATCTGCTCCATGACTCGCTGAAAAGTACACACACACACACAATGTATAACAACACAAGTACTCTTGCTACAACTACAGTATGCAAATATAAGCTTTATAGGATACCAGAGATAATTATTAATTTAACCTGTGATCCATCTGCTCCATGACTCGCTGAAAACACACACACAATGTATAACAACACAAGTACTCTTGCTACAAGTACAATATGCAAATATAAGCTTTATAGGAAACCAGAGATAATTATTAATTTAGCCTGTGGATATTGTAATTATGTTGGTGAATATGTTTGTTTAATGATTATCCTTTATGTTATTCTTCAAGGCGACACAACCATTGCCACCAACTGTACTGTACATAGTTTGGTTAGTACTGTACTGTACTGTACTATCAATCAATAAATTTGACCTTTTCTCAGTCAAATTTTTCAATTATTACAGGTATTCTCATTGGAGTAAAATTAGAGTGACAACAGACAACATTGGTAACCAAATGTCATCTCCTTCCTTTAACACTATAATCACTATTCTCAACACTATACTACCGTATATACTGCATATATATATATATATATATATATATATATATATATATATATATATATATATATATATATATATATATATAATATATAAACAGTACTGATACTATTGGGTACAAATTAAATGACTAAAATCATTGACTGATTGATATTGTTTTTTCTGTGAAACAATATCTCTAGAAAGAATAACTATATTTGAGACTTACCCAACAGGTTCTGAAGTTGATCACCATCAAGGGCAACATTTCCAGTTTCATTATTAACAATAATGATAACAGTCTTGCCTGAGCTGGCAGTTCCAGGTGATGAAACGTCAGAGCAGTCTTTTACAAATGAACTGGACATCTGAAATGGTATAAAGAATATTAAAATTATATAATAAGTGTTAAAAGTATGACAGCACTGCAACCTTTACAAGGAAAGAAAATTACTTAACATCAACAACTTAATAGATAGAAAGAGAGATTGTGGAAGCAGCTGAAGTTATTCTAAGTTATATATACAGTACAGTATATTGTTGAGGTGGAAATGAGTTATCTGAGAGGAGCATGTGGACTTACAAGGTGGGATGGAGAAAGTAATGAGAGTGTGTATGAGAGATGTGGTATGAGTGAGAAGGCTATGTGAAGGAGAGAAACATGAGGGGCAGAGTAGGGCTGGACCCAGTAAGGAGGGAGTGTTGGAACAGAGAGAACTGAAGGCACTTCTGCCGTGGCCACCCCCTTGGGGGGAGCGAAGCATCAGAGCTATAGATAGATAGATAAATAGATAGATAGATAGGAAGAGGGAAAGATGGGAGGTGAGGTTTATAGACAGTCAGACATACAGATAGTCAGAGGGATCACACAAAAATTATTATACACAACAATAATCACATACATGGACAATAATAGTATACAGGAGTGATTAAATACAGTTACCAACAAAATGTCAACAATACATTAGTAAAAAGATAAAAACATGGTATTTATTGAAAGAATTATAGTTTTGCAGCAGTGTTGCCAGATCCGGCTGGATCCCACTATTTTGCCCCTGTCAGTTTTTGTACTTTATCACAATTATTTCCCGGTAGTTTGCCCAGGTTAGGTCCCGGTAGTCTAATGCGGTCTAGGTTAGGTCCCAGTAGTCTACCCAGGTTAGGACCCGGTAGTCTGCTGTGGTTTAACTTAGGTTAGGTTAGGTTCCGGTAGTCTGATGTGGTCTAGGTTAGGTTAGGTCAGGCTAATTTCAAAATTCCCCATTTAAATATGACCTATCTTGGAAATGGGACATTTGTGGAGGAAATGCCATAAATTAGAATAAAATAATCTTAACTTAACTTTAGAATGGTCTAAATTATGTTAGTGGGTAATGAAGGTAGAAAAACCATACCGTAATAACAGTAATTCATTCTATATTTACATAAAACCTTCCATCGTACCAGTACTACACCATTGTATGCACCATGAATGTTGTTGAAATATAGCCTGTTGGTGAATGATATAATACTATTATTGTTGTTGTTGTTGTTGCCAAGACGGTGGAAGGAAGGAAGGAAGCCACGAAATTATTTTGTATTATTACCGTCTGACTAACCAATTAAAACTATGGAATGACATAAGAGTTTAAGGGGGTGCGGGAGTAGGGGGCAGGCTTGGGAGGGGTGCGGGAATAGGGGACAGGCTTGGGGAAGGACTGGGGGGTTGCGAGAATAATGGGACATGCTTGGATGTGAGTAGAAAGCCTGTCCCATATTCCTGCACCTCCCCCCAAAGCCTGTTCCCCTACTCCCAACCCCCCAAAGCCTGTCCCTCTATTCCCGCACCCCCTTATTTAGTAGAGTTTAATTAATAGAGAACAATGGCAGAGGCTTGTTGGAGGACCGACACGCGTCTTAACCCAAAATCAATACCTTCTTATTTATTAACTTTATAAGACTTAATACTTACTTCACATACGTTGTCCTTGTTTAGTTTTTCAAGTACAATGTTTATAACAGTGCTTAGTGATTAATCATGGCTTTATAACCACCATATTAACGATTAATGTAGCCTTGTTTACGAATCCCGGACCCTGGCGGCCATATTGTTTAAGTAAAGCGACAAGAGCAGAAGACAGTGTTACCAACTTATCATTAGAATAATACTGTTACATAGCAAAAACTGCTATATTCTACAATGTTATAAAATAGTACTATATGCTTATTATTTTACGACATTACAATTTACAAGCAATATTGTTCAAGTAAAGCGACGAAAAAAGCAGTAGAGAGTGTTACTAACTTACCATTATAATAATAATAAATTACACACCAAAAACCCGCTATATACTATACATACACTATAGTTTATTATTTTATGATTATTTTATTATTTTATAGTTTATTATTTTATGTTTCTTATAATAATTAGGCAAAACAGTTTGATCTGATAATGACAAAATACCGCTCTATAGAAGGACAGAAAGCCCAAGCCGCCATGAGAGAGAACTCATTAATATTAAGGGGGTGCGGGAGCAGGGGACAGGCTTTCTACCCCCCCAAGCCTGTCCCCTATTCTCACTAACCCCTAACCCCCCCCCCCAAAGCTTGTCCCCTTACTTCCACACCCCCAAACCCCCACCCTCAACCTCTCACCCCCCCAAGCCTGTCCCCCTTTCCCCGCACCCCCAAGCCTGTCCCCTACTCCTGCACCCCCTTAACTACATCGTAAATCCCTTGAATTTTCAAATTAACGATGAATAGAAGTAAACGTACAGAGCGCAATGTCCTAAAAAAAAAAAAAAGACCCCACTTTTCAATAAGCAGGAATCTGCGGAAATTGCAACACTGGTAAATACTTCAAAGGAACATCACATTGCGAACTATTTACTTGCAGAGTTTCCTGTATATTTATATCGTATTTTTAGCTTATAATTGTGGTTATAGTAATTATTTATGCATAATTATTTATTAAAGTTAATACAATTGTTATTACAAATATAACTAATGGTGTGAACTTGTTTAATTATTTTTTCCTCTTATTCAATAACTGCTTATTATTATATATTTTTTTGAATGCATTTGTCTTATATAATAGAGAATTTTATATTTGCAAGAAAATACATGAATGTTAATTAATTAAAGGCTGTTCTCGTTGTTTCAGGTAAAAACAAAAGTTCTCTATAAAATGTAGTATGCTTGCAATGTTGACTGTGTTGATGAAGTGACAAATACTAATGAAAACCATTAGGTGTTGTGTTAACATTATACATACAAGAGGTGTAGGCATACACTACTCATACATGTACACATCCAGTGGCTGTGTGTATGAGAGAGAAAGAGTGTATGTACAGTATAGTGTATAGTGTATGAGAGAGTGTGTGTGTGTGTATGCGAGAGACAGAGAGAGTGTGTGTGTATTATGAGAGAGAAAGAGTGTATGTATAGTGTATAGTGTATTATATGAGAGAGAGAGTGTGTGTGCATGAGAGAGAAAAAAGAGTGTGTGTGTGTATGAGAGAGAAAGAGTGCATGTATAGTGTAAAATCAAAAAATATATATATATTAAAATGTATATATATTATTATTAAAAAAAAAAAAAAAAAATTAATTATAAAAAAACGACGGCGACGGCGGCGGCAGGGCGGCAGCGGGGCAGCGACGGGGCGGCGGCAGGGTAGCGGCGGCAGGGTAGCGGCGGCGGCGGCGGGGCGGCGGCGGCGGCGGTGGGGCGGCGGCGGGGCGGCGACGGCGGTAGCGGCGACGGAGGGACGGCGGCGGCGGCGACGACAACGACGACGAAAAAAAATAAAAATAATAATAATAATAATATAAAAAAAAAAATATTAAAAAAAAAATAAATAACAAAAAAATATATATATATATTTAAAAATAATAATATATTATTAAAAAAAAATAATAGTTATTAAAAAAGGACGGCGGCGGCGGTGGCGGCGACGGTGGCGGCGACGGCGGCGGCGGGGCGGCGGCGGTGGCGGCAGGGCGGCGGCGGTTAAGGGGCGGCGGAGCGGCAGCGGGGCGGCGGAGGGGCGGCGGTGGGGCGGCAACGTCGGTGGCGGCGGCGGCGGGGCGGGGCGGAGGCGACGGCGGCGGTGGCGACGACGACGAAAAAAAAAATAAATAAATAAATAAACAGAAAATAAAAAAGTTAATTATTACAAAAAAAAAAAAATAATAAAAAAATATATATATATTAAAATATATATATATATATATTATTTAAAAAATAAATAAAAAAAAACTAATTATTAAAAAACGACGGCGGCGGCGGTGGCGGCGGCGGCGGGGCGGCAGCGGCGACGGCGGGGCGGCGGCATTGGCGGCGACGGCGACAACGACGAAAAATAATAATAATAATAATAATAACAATAAATTAAAAAAAAAAAAAGTTAATTATTAAAAAAAATAATAATAATAATAAAAATATATATATATATTTATATATATATATATTATTAAACAAAAGAAAAAAAAAAATATTAAAAAATGACGGCGGCGGGGGCAGCAGCGGCGGTAAAAATTTTACGGTGATGGTAATGGTAAAAATTTTACAGTGATGGTAATGGTAAAAATTTTACGGTGATGGTAATGGTAAAAATATTACGGTGATGGTAATGGATCCAAACAAAATTAAGGTACAATATCACACAAAGTACAAATATATATATGCATTATATAGGGTTATTCAAAAGAAGTTTCTGCTAACATGGTAAAATGAGTACGAGCTTGCATTCATGAAAATAGATTACAGTTGAACATATGATCTGCTATTGCTTCTTAAACACTGTAAATAAGTTCTGTATATTATGTCTTAAATGCATATGTACAGCGTATAATACACATTTAATAAATATTATAATATGTATATGAATCATCCTGTAGATATGGTACAGTACTTGGTTCAGCACTCGCATAATAAAAAAAAAATGCGCACATGTAGGAATGATGGTTGTGAAAAAATGAGAATGGGCCAAAGATTGGAGAAGTCTTCTATTGTGTTTTAGGTCTTCAGCCATTATAGGTAACCATTATGGCAGGAGTTGTTGTTGAAGTTCCTCAAGCTGTCTGGCCGAGCAGCCACGAGCACTCGAGGAAGCCCATGGCCTGAACCGGGCTTTCCCAACGTGCCCTCAGAGTGTATGTTGTGTTGTTGGCTAGTGTGGTTGTGTGCGTTGCAGTCTTCAACCACCCCCGAAGGCTGTCAAGGAAGGCAGCTATGGGAGCCAAACCATCACAACACCAGGGGGCACGAGTCCCTGGACATGGAGTAGGGCTCATTAGTCTAGAATAGGTGCAGTAGAAATGAGTTACTTGAGAGGTGCATGTGGACTTACAAGTCGGGATGGAAAAAGTAATGAGAGTGTGTATGAGAGATGTGGTATGAGTAAGAAAGCAATTGGTAATGAGTGTGGTGTGGTTGAGAGTGAAGTGTAATACATTGAGGTGGTTTGGATATGCTTCCTTTCTCCCTTATGCTCTTCCTTGGTTATTGTACCAGTAAAATTTGTAAAGTACTAGTTAGTATCAATGAGACAACAAGAGGAGTGCCATTGTTAATTAAGGAAACTGAACTGCTCTAAACCATTGCATATAATTATCAGGGCATACATAGTTAGTAAAGGAAAAAGTTTCCTTGAATTAAATATTGAATATCTATTTTTGCAAATGACTGTAAGTCTGGATTAAAGTATTTTTAGCTTTAACCTACTCTCAGCAAAGGAGGTCGAGGAGATGGGCGATACTGAAGGAAGACTCTCCGCTTGTGCTTCAACTAAATGGGACTGTATGCAACTACAGGCATCATTTAGGTCATCGAATGCACGTTCACAGTACAGACACACAGTCCTGGAAGTAAAGAATTTAATGTAGTAACCTACCATGGTAAGAAACAGTTAAAGAAGGGAATACAGTACCTGGTACTTGACATATTAAACACACATACTTAATAAACTACATTTGCAATGTAGTACAAAAATTACCTCTCCCTATATAACGATAAGAAAGTTATTGAATTAGTTAGACCTAACTTAATTATTTTATAGAATTTATTGCTGTTCTGTAGCAGTGTCCGGCTATGTCCCGGTTAGGTCATGGTAGTTTAACAAGGTTAGGTGCCATTGGTTGCTCTGGTTAAGTGCCGGTAGTTTGCTCCAGTTAGGCCCTGGTTAATTTATTATGGTTATTTCCCAGTATTTTGCCAAGGTTCGATCCCAGAAGTCTGTTGCGGTCTAGGCAACATCTACAAGAAACTATTGCATATAAATATCAGGGCATACAGTACTTGATAGTACTGTTAAACTGTATTTTTGCAAATGATTGTAGATTACATTAGTTTGATCATGTAAATACGGTAATATTAATATATGGTTGCAATGATCTGTCTGTGCTTGCTAAAAACATATTACAACCTCTATTCTCACCAAAGGAGGTAGAAGGGATGGTTGACAGTGGAGGAGGTGAATCCATCAGAGGCTCCATAACCTCTGCTTCCGCTAAATGGGACTCCATACATGTACATGCATCACTGGAGTCATGGAATTGTCTATCACATTATACACATGTTGTCCTGGAAGTGAGGGATATAATGTAGTATCCTACTACTATGGTTGGAAACAGCTGAAAGGAAGAGAATAAACTGTCTGCATTTATTAATGTCCACCTATAATTTCCTAACAATTAAAACATTGCATGCCTATTTTTTATGGTCTTAATTATATTTTCCATATTGTGAGCAGATGACTGTTTCTTTACCCGAGTTGCCCGGACCTAACCTACTAATCAAATAAAGACCGATGCAGATTACGGGTATCTAACCAGGCAACTTACCGGAACCAAAGTAGTTATTGATACAGAATACCGTTATGAACTAAATTACTGCAATCACATTTGAAATACACATGAAGGTGGACCTCTTATATCCTACAGTGATACTGTGTTTAAGTCAGAACCGGTGAAAGTCAAAGTCCATTCCTGTATTTTAAGATTGATTAAAAACAGAAAATGTTGGCATGATTCTATAGTTTTACAAAGAACTGATTTCCAATAAAGTACAATACTTCCCTTCACCTTAATAATATTACATAATTATCAAGAATGGGTCACATAACCCCTAAGCAATCCATATAATCTCATATAAGTTAAATTAGATACGAGAACATAAAAAAAAAATAATAATTAATAATTTATATCATTATCGTGATTCTCCAGGTTTTAACAATTACTATTATTTTAGTAGAAATGGTAGACTAATAGGAACTCTACACCTGCTCTAATCTGTCATTGCTATACTTAAAGCCTTATTTGTGTTGCTATCGCTCTATTTTACAGCCTGTTGCACCTACAATTCATGTATTATTATACTATTAACTTACTTGTCATATCTTTAATGGCCGCCATATTTACTGCTATACTTCTCCTATCCTCCTATCAAGCTTACCGAATCGCTGCTTTTTGGCGAGCTTGGATGGATACGTTGTTGGTCTTGGTTTAAGTGGCTGGCAGCAGGGTCCATCTTGGTGGATCGTCGAATCCTTTTGACCGACCAGAACAGTTCCGCTTGCTTTGGCTTGGTTTAACCCAAGCGAACTTCGTATCCGATTGACGTCCAGATGACGGCTTATCTGATTCCACCAAACTCTTTCAAACAACAGGCTAACTTATTATGATTGATTTTAGAAGGCAAAGCTGGTGTGTCTGTGTGTGTGTGTGTCAGAGGAAGTTACATCCGCTTCTTGCTCAACCTAAACCTTTACCCTTATATAGTAATATAGTCTAGCCTACCACTGAGCAACCACGGCTAGGCTACAACACTTGCCTTATTTCACCTTCACATCATTACTACTACTACTACTACTACTACTACTACTACTACTACTACTACTACAACTACTACTACTTAGAATAGAAACTTACAACACTTGCCTTATTTCACCTTCACATCACTACTGCTCCTGCTACTACTACTACTACTACTACTACTACGAATAAAAACTTCAATTATTCTCTTTAGTTAAATATGATTAATGAAATAATGCTGACACAGGCGTTCTTTATTTCTTGTGTTTATAATGGATATCCAGAAAGTTTATATACAGTATATGGCTTTCTCAAGTACCACTATATATTTACGACTATAGTATGGTAGCATTTTGTATTTCCTTATCAGTTCATTATCACTTCAATAAAGAGGAACTACATTATCTCGAATATCTTTGGATGGTATTATCAACAAATTTACTCATCGACGAAAAATTCCCTTCGTGTCTAAATTCGTATTGCAAAATAATAAGAACTGAGAGACAAAGATAACAATACGTGGAAGAGAAAGTTTAATAATATCATTCTATATTTCCTCATTGCACATTCATACTTATAAAATGTAAGTAATATACAAGATGCGAGGACTGCTTTAACTTGTAGCTGTAAGGACCAATTTCAAATTACCCATTTTCCCCGCCAAATATTTAATGTAGTAATTATCCTAAAATGTTATATGTACTCTTATTTCTAAAGATAATTAAATTAAGGCATTATAAATTCCATCATTAGTATCATATTTATTTTAAGTCCTAGTAGAACGACAATTTTAATCATATAACAATAATTATTTTCTATATAACCCCGAATTATAAAGCAGTATACCCGTGTCAATGTGTGGTGTATGTGTGTGTGTTGGTCACTGCTAAAGTGTTGGATTAACTTGTGTGAATGTGTGGGTTCTTGAAGACGTAGTGTGACCTAACATAAAGATAACATGGTGTGATGTAGTACTGATTGGTGACATGACAAAGATGACATGATGTGTGTTTAATTTCAAAGCAGCGTGGCATGGGGTGGATTTGTGTCATACTCATAAGGAGTGTGTTGATAGAGGCGTGGTGTGGACTATTATAATTATGACAAGTACCACTACCCCTCCCATCATATTCTCGACCACTAACTACTAACGTTAATTATGTAAGTACCAGTATCATTATGGTTTTCATCGGTAATACTTTACGACAACTCAGCCAACAACGTGTTCAATTCGCCTACTGCAGTTTTCTTAATTCTAATGTTCTTGTAAGTATATTTTATCTGCAGGCTATAATTGCATTAAATAACAATATAATTTGAACAAATAATTGTGAAGAAAAAACGAACCTTTAACCTAACCAAACTCAACCTAACATAACCTTACCCAAGTTAGAGGTTACCCACATTTTTATTAAGGTCTAATTGGGTTGGTTAGGTTAGATCAAGTTAAGGTTTGATGGTTCCTGTCAGGTCAAGGTAAAAGTTATTTCCTCAGTAATCTGGTAAAAATGAATTGAAGAACTAAAAATATGCATAGGCCTAAACAAGAAAAAAATGTTGGATTAGTCCAGGTGGAATTGTTCTTCAGAAATATCGTATGTACCTAATTTAGTAGTGTAAGAAAAAATGAAAGAGCTGTAATTATTGCCGGACAGAATAACCTGACCTAACCTAACCATGGGTTGTTAATATGGTTATAGTGAACTGTCACTATCATTTATACAGATTAGAACAAGAAATAATATAATGTCAATAAAATGAAGAAAATGTGTAATATGCATTCTGTGGCTAATTTTGTGGCACAGTCTTATAGAGGAATAAGTTGTTTAGTCTGCAAATTACCCAACTCAAAAACTCATTATGGTAGTTTTTAATTGGGGCAATCTATTTTGTGTGATATTGGGGTCTACATAGGCTAGTTCTCCAAAATATCCAAATATGAATATAAGGAATGGAAAGGAGGGAAGAGAAAGATGAATGAGTCCAAGGAGAAGGAGAAGAAGGGATAGGAAGGGAATGGAGGGTGGAAGTGAATAATTGGAAGATGAGTCAGAGGATTTCCTTATGTCCGGGAGAACCAAAACAAAGCTTATCCGGGAGTGTTATTTAAATAGACTGGCAACAATTATCATGACTTTTTATTTATTTGTTTATGGAATCTCAGAGTCCAACAAGAGCTTAATATAGCATACTTTAGAGTAGCGTTGCACAACATAGATAAATTAGCATACTATTATGTAACAAAACAATAGGAAGTTACACATATGACACTCAAGATTCACTGAAATGGCTCACTTTCATTCACCTGATCAAGAAATTTTGATTGCGACTGTAGAGAAAGGAAAATTATTTATTTGCATGAGCTTGGTATATACGGTATATAAAAACTCGATTGATATTAGTTTATGCATCATTCTTACAGTAAATCTATCAACTTATACTTTAGTTTGTAACCTACCCTTACCAGAACAACACACACACACAAATGGATTTTTTTTTAGCCTATAGTAATTTATGTACCCATACTGAACACATTTATGCAGTCCTGCAATTGTATATTTTCCAGAGTAAAAGAACGTGGGCCTATAGCACGAGATAATACAGGCGTGTGTGTATAAATAGATATTGAAGCGAATACAGTATGCTGTACAGTATGCTTAGCGTCAGTAGGTTAGGCTAGCCTTGCCCTACGGCCTAGATGGTTAATTAGTATGTTAGTTGGTTGATGGGTAGGTCAGTAAGTTCGTCAGCCGGTCAGTAAGTTCGTCAGCCAGTCAGTCTAGTCTGTCTGTTAGGAGGCTGGTCAGTTAGTCAGTCAATGAATCATAGTCTAAGGTTGTGTTGGGGAGAGGGGTATGTTGGAGGGTAGCCTAATGGGATAAAGAGTAAAGAAGTGGAATACTGAACACTGGTTCCTTTTTTCCCCAAAAGCCGTGAATAATAAGGCTGCTTACGGACGGATAATTATGTTTGTGTGTGTACAATTTTGTGCGTTTACGTATGCTTGTATGTATGTGTTTGGAATGTAGGCAATACTCCATTTTTTATTTTTTATCTTAATCTAGTGCAAACATACAGTACCAATTCCCTTTAAATTTAAATTTTATTTGTATTTTTTGGCGAACGAAATAAAAGTTAATCAATGCATGCATTTTTGTTAGGATAAAAAAAAAGAGAATTGTACACTAGCGAAGGTTGTACGAAGAAGTAATTTGGCTAAAGGAACCGTTGGCGTGGGTATCGTTGTGTTGTCTTTGTTTACTGCTTTTGTCCAAGGTGTAACAATGGCTGGGCTTGTGTTCACCAGATTTCTCTCTCTCTCTCTCTCTCTCTCTCTCTCTCTCTCTCTCTCTCTATATATATATATATATATATATATATAGTGTATATGGGTAGGAGATTTCTCATATATTTCGTTGAATTGATTACCATATTATAGAGTATACACTATGAATACAACGGTGGTAGGCTACTCTCTTATCTTTAATTACTAATACATGGAATAGTTTTGTGTCTTACTGTTTTTATCTTCATATTCTTTTTCTCTTGCTTTTTTTCCCCTGCTTTTAAGATAATACTCTTTTATGGCGAAACTGGGGACATAATGAAACATCCAAACTAGGCTACGAAACAGATCCCCTTTACTGTAATTAGTAAAAATGGAGTCTTCTCCTGACATAGTTTGGTGGAATCAATAGCTCTTCAATTAAATATCCGCCAAGAAAAGATTTACCTTCGATTCACTGATCCCTGAAAAGCTAGTTCGACTTACCGTACCACTTCACTCCCATCAGCGATTCCCCAAACATACATCCAATCAGTTAAATATATTTTCACGTAAGTAAAGACGATACCCGGGGGTCCTATTGGATTCAACCCCCCGTTCATGACTTCCCCCATCCCCAAACCCCTTAGCGGACCCCCACCTGCATGTAGACCCCTCGTTCCCAAAGCCATTTTTGTGTTCTTAGGTTCTATTTCAGAACTCCTGTAGGCCTAACCTTAAAGGGCATTCTACGTTCTCTAGGGCTAGGACATAGGTGTGTGTGTGTGTGTGTGTGTGTGTAGGCTAGGGTAGGTCCGATCAGGTTAGGTTATGATATATTATGCTACTATTATATGCTAATGACATGATATAAATCTTTCTAGTCGTTATTCAAGGAGAGGAGAAGGATCTGCATATCTTGTGTACAAATTGGTTCTGTCTTGTATACCGTACTGTATATATCAAGGTTTGGAGGAATAAATAACCCTCCATATTGTCGACAAGAGGGATAGCCTAGTACGGTACCTAGCCTACTAAGGAACACTTCTCTCTAATACCAATCCCTCCATCATTTTTCCTCGTATCCCTTTAGTGAGTGCCCAATTTGTAACCTTTGTCAGACCTCTCTTAAAACACCTCTTTGCTCTCTGTTTCCTTTGTGTCTCGCTTTTGTTCTTCCTGTTTCTGTGCTATTCTTATGATATATATTTTTCTTGTTTTCGTATCTCACTTCACCTCTTGCTTCCCTATTCCGATTTACTGTATATTCTTTTCTCTGTTTATAATTTTTCTTGTTTCTCCTTCTCCCGTTTCCTTGCTTCTCACCCTCTGTGTATGCGTGTTCGTGCAAGAGAGAGAGGGAGAGAAAGAAAGATGGGGTGGGAGGTACAGCTCCGGACAAAACTCTCTCGACTCGTATGGCAGCATTTGGCATCTGATAGGGTGATGGGGGTTGGAGTTAGGGGAGACTCTTCACTAAATCTTAATATTCAGTGTGTGTGTATGTGTGCTATCAGTGGGAGGACCTGTGTATGTATGTATGATAGTATACTTAGAGCCAGTGTACAGTAGTTTGTGCTTCTCTCAAGATTCAGAGTTGCCAAATGCTGCCAACCAAGTCGAGAGAGTTTTGTCCGGAGCTGTACGAGAAAATTGTAACTTTTGACATTTAGCGTCTTTGATGTGTTATAATAATTATGTGGATCAATGATAATAAGAAAACCAATTCTAATAATCAATAATTTTATTATCTCGATATGACAAGGGAAGGTACAGATTAGATTAGTCCGGTGAAGGTTTGATTGTAGTCACCTACCGGAAACCCTTCTGTTTTATATACCGGTATATATATATATATATATATATATATATATATATATATATATATATATATATATATATATATATATATATATATATATATGCTACAAGAATAATCAAAATTGCTTCATTTGGTTGACAACTTTCTTCCGGCTATACGTTTAGTGTTATTCAAAATACAATTTAATTTTCGTGACTCTTACACAGATATTTTATTATACCGTCAGTTAGACATTCTTTGTTTATTAGCCTACAACAAGTCTTTGTCAGGAATAAGAAAATAATTATCATTACAACAGGGAAATAGTAAGATATGCCTCCAGCCATGATTGGTAAATATATTTTTACCCTAACAATATGCACAACACACAGTACATAACAGTAGCTGGATACTTCCTCATTATATATGTTGCCGCAGGAATTACAGTTCCATGAGTCTCAGCATAAGAATGATGTCAGTGCTTTATTTCAATATGCAAAAACAAGAACCTTAACAGTGCTAAGTATAACCAAAGACGTCTCCACACAGCGGGTGAATGAAAAAGTTTACATACTTATGCAGTGTATATTTGGCACCAGATGGCACTCACTCTCCCTTTATCTCTCTCTGTCTCTCTGATTATGTGATGAATTTCCCTCTCCTTGTCCCTTACATAATCTTAAGTTATTCTGAAGTACTCATGAGCCTATATTATAACTCTTTTGGGTCTACAATGTACCTGTTTTCTGGGAATACTGAAAATAACTCCCTTCTGTTTACATTTTATAGCTGTCTTCCACGTCTCTCTATCTGTCTCCTCTGTGTACTTACTGTCTTGGTCTAAAACTTTGTCGCCTCTCTAGTGTGATGGTGAACATTTAGTGTTGTGACTGAGAGGTGACTTGTTTTCTCCTGACTGGTATTTTCGTAGTACCGTACAGTCAGGAAAAAATATCACGTCTCATTCACAACAACATTACCCTCAAAGTCCACCACCATCATTATTATTAGAGACTTGACTGAACTTTAAGCCGTAATTTTCGTATACAGTACCGGTACTACGCATGTGTCTTCCATAGCAGTGTGTCTTCCATAGCAGTCTGTCTCTTCTGTAGCAATGTCTCCCGAGCCTAGGCTACATAGTGGCCTCTCTGGTGTCTAATAATAAGCGTTTCTACACATCACATCATAGTATTATTATGTTTGAAGTTTCCAGCCATCTTTGTTTACATGTTTTGTTCACTTTATTCACCACCAGATGTCCACCCGAGTCCACCTCCTCCTGTTGGTCTCGGGCAGAGATTGTGTGTGTGTGTGTGTGTGTGTGTGTGTGTGTGTGTAGAAAATCACAAGAGAGGCCACCACATAACTGAATTTCATTATCATTTTCTCATATCTTGTGTGAAGAGATAATTATGAATTCTTCGATAGTCCTGCCTGAATTTCACACCTTAGTTTTCTCTTATGTAGTATAACATACTTTGATATCACAATGTTTTTATTAAGGTATTTATTTTATTGTTTTGAAAATCATACGTACAACTTTCTTGAATGTCACATACTGCTTTGTTTTTATCTTATTATTAAGCAGGGCTTTTACGCAGATAGATAGAAAGACAGACAGAAAGTAGACAAACAGACAGACGAGGCCAGCCAACCATCTCCCCAGCCTGGCTGTCAAGGGGGTTCGGGTTTCACAGAGATGATTATGTGATGTTGGCGATTTAGAAGCTCCCGATTCCAACAAGGTGCTCCAAGACTTTGTAGGCCAATAAATACCATTTGTTTTATTGCCAATAAAACAGAAATAAATAAAATAGAACGGTAGCCACAAATTTGATAAATTCAGTTAACATTAATCTCACAGCGCGATTGAGTATTTTCAAATACGATTTATATAGCAACTCATTGCAGTTCAGTACATGAAGGCCTATGTCCCTTTGCGCCGTGTCTGGGAACATACAAGATTTAATTTAGGGACCTTAAATACCAATACTTTCAGAAAAAGATTAAACATTTGAAGACTACTGTTTCCTTCAAACTGTGCCACAATGCAAACAGCCTAGACTATAATGAGGCAATGTGAGAGAATCTGGAGTAATGAGTGTCCTACAGAATTTGCCCACGATATCACACGTCCCTGTACGGTACTTTTGTATCCCAGAGACAGACTTGAGACTATAATAGAAGCTGGTAGTTTTCGTGAGTCTGAGTCGTTTATTTATGAGTGCTAAGTGGTAAATAAGTAATGAACGAGAAAATCATATATTTATAACACTACCTGAGGAAAAAATAATCCTGGAATATCGCACGACTGACTCAAATGCACAACGAGGCTAGAGGGATACATGAGGTTTGTCATAGCTGGAAGAAAGGGATAACAAGCAGTGATGGTGTAGGTATGGAGGAATGGGATAAGAACATGTGGAATGTGGTGTATAGAGATGCTGGAGACGGAGGGTATACAGTATGACTGACTGGTGTGTTTATTGTTGTTATGGGTGAGGGTGGGATGGGAAAGGCTCTCCAGCGATTGAGTGATCTCCAGTTAGCTAGCTCTTCAGGCCTCTTCCTCTTCAACCACCGCTACCTCCCTCTTACCCAGTCTGGGAGTGAAGGCAAAGTCTGCTTTTTTACCCAAGCGAGGGGTGAATGCGAAGTCGGCCTTCTTACCCAGCCGTGGAGTGAAGGCGAAGTCTCCCCTCCTACCTGGCCTGGGAACGAAAGCAAAATCGGCCTTCTTGCCCAGTCGTGGTGTGAACGCAAAATCTCCCTTCTTTCCCGGCCTGGGCACAAAGGCAAAACTTTTCTTTCCGAGGCGTGGTGTGAAGGCGAATCCATTGCCTCGCTTCATATCTGTTGCTGGTGCTGCTTCCTGTTGTTGTTGTTGTTGTTGTTGTTGGTCCAGGTACTTTGCCAGGTTGTCATTGAGTTGTTCCTCGGCATCCATGAGATCACTGGCGTCCTCCTCACCTCCTCGTTTCCCTGGGCGTGGCACGAAGGGGGACCGGCGAACTGTAACTAGAGAAACACAACAATATAAATATACACTCGCACACGTCGGTACCGGAGTGTTTTTATAAGTCTAGGCTCCTTAATTCCATGTCATCCCATTTATCCTACACTTCCCATGAATATTCTATATCTATTTTTCCCTTGTAAGCTACCGGTATCTTCCTTCATACTTTCTGTCTCTTGTAAACCTTTCTCTTTCTTTTAATAGAAATTCTTATTGTCTCCCTTTTATATCCCATTCCTCATCTGAAAATTCCCACATCATTTTGATCCATAATTTCCCTTGTAACCCGTCTCTTCTTTCTCGTCCTCTTTCTTCCTTCCCATATTTTCATTCCCTTCCACCCTTTGTAATTTCCCTTTTTCCTTTCCCAAGACCACGTCATGTCCTACCAATACCACCATCACTGTTACCAATACCACCATCACTGTTACCAATATCACTGCACTGCCTCGTTACCGTCTTGGGTCATATTATATAGACTTTTTGATACTCTCTCAATAACACACACACACACACACACACACACACACAATCGTAGAAAATAATAAGTAATAAATGTGTTCAGTCCCTTAGTAGCTGCGTTTGCTTTAAAGAAAATAGTGGCAGCTAGGCTAGATTGGTAAGTAACTATGATCAGCTGACGTGACAGGCGTTAAAGTGAGGCGAGTTCGAGTCAGGAGGAAAAGGAGGTAGAAAAAGAAGGAGAGGAGGTGTAAGAAGAAGAAGAGGGAAAGGCGAAAGGTTGGTGTGTGAGGTGAGGTGGAATGTGTGAGAATGAAATTAAGTGGTGTGACTTTGGAGATGAAATTGTGAAGGAGAAGTGTGGGGTTACGGTACCTTAGAGTATACCGTAATAAGAATAGGTTTAAGGAACGGGAGGTGATGGGTATAAGAGTAAAATAAGGAGATAGGGATGTGAGGTGAGAGATGTAGATATAGAGAGTGCATGGGAGGTGATGCGATGATGTATATAAAATGAAATGAGGTGAGATAAGTGATATGAAATGAGGCCGTGTTGTAATATAAGAGTGATAGTCATTTTAAACAACATTTCTAATAAGATGTGAGGCTTGTATAAATTTCACTCGAGTCTCTCAAACCAAATTATGTGTGTGTACGTGTGTGTGTGTGTGTGTGTGTGTGTGTGTGTGTGTGTGTGTGTGTGTGTGTGTGTACGTGTGTGTGTGTCACTGTGTGTGTGTGTATACATTATTAACCACTTCAAGTCGTGGTTAATAATATTATGATGTGTTTCCCTTTGAGGTGGTCGATTCAGGTGTGTGATTTTTAACGCTGTGTGAGGACCAATCCAATCAGCTAGAAGGAAGACTTGCCAATAATAATAAATAGTAGTAGTAGTAATAATAGTAGTAGAAGTAGTACCGTAGTAGTAGTGGTAATAGCAATAACAATAGAGTTAACAAAAGTAGTAGTGACTCTAATAACAGTAGTGTGTGTGTGTGTGTATGTGTGTGTGTGTGTGTGTGTGTGTGTGTAAATAGGGTACATGACACACCCACCTAGAGGCCACCACCAGCTGTAGCTTCCATAAGTGTCTTCATCAGCTGCCTCGTGGTTCATGTTGTCTGTCATCACTTGTCTCTTCTCTCGCCTCACCTCACCCTGTACAGAAATTACATATAGGGATAAACACAGCCATCTATATACATATAATTATATAATTATTTCTGCATAGCGATAACAAGTCAGCCGTTTAAATATGTAAAATTGTGGATTAGCTAAGTTACTCATTAGTATGGAATAGAAATAAATAGTCACCCCTTAAATGTGCTGAAACGAGTATAATAATTATTGGGATAAATGCACCAACCTTCCATAAAGTGAATGCATAGCGTCTAGTCACAATGGGTGGTGTTAAATAATAAGCTCGAGTATATTTGGGGAAAATGCAACTGGCCATACTTCATATCAGTAACCATTGTGAGAGGCCACAGTCCCAGGGACGGTGTCCCTCCTATTACCTTGGTGACAATAAAGATCTTTATTACCTTCAACAGTGAGAGAGAGAGAGAGAGACTGACTGACCTGGTCGTGTGTAGTGTCTCGGCTCCTCTTGCCAAGTCTAGGGGCGAAATAGAGTCTCTTGGGGGACCTTGCACCTCCCATTCCCGCCTCCCACTCCTGGCTCAGCTGTGGGCAAGAGAAGGTCAAGATCGGACATTGTTTTGATATACAGTAATGACGCACATTTGACTTTGACTCTAGGCTACCAGTACCAGTACCAGTACCCTTCATTGGTGGTAGGGAAGGGAGGGACTGGGTGATAGGACATTGTTATGATATGCTCAATTGTTAAGACTGGACTTGACAGTGTTATGGTATATTTAAGATAGCCTTCTCATTTAACTTTGCCTTCAAAACTTATGGGAGGGAAGGATGACGGGGAGAAGCAGGTTATAAATAGTTTATACATTGTAGGTTACCTGAGTCCACCCATGAAAATGATTAGAATGACAACCGAAACATTTAGTTTGCAGATTAGAAACTCCCTACTTGTGTTAAAAAGATAACTATACTTTGAAGAATTGAGTGACTATGTCGTGTAAATAGTGTAGGATACTGTTGTTGTAAATATTAATCTTACCGCGTGTCTGGTCTGCTGAGGAGTGCTGTTGAAAATATTAAGAAGGAAAGCGAGCAGTGGGTTGTTCTTAAGGACGCCTTCCTCCTGTAGTGACTCCGGCAGCCCCAGAGAGATGGCAACCTCCCGCTCCTGCCCATCCTCCAGGCCTGGGGAAGGTGAGGTGCTTTAGTTGAAGGAAGAGGAGAAGGAGAGGGAGGAAGAAGGGAACAGGAGGTAGAGGGAGGAAGA